>JAODPA010090498.1:0-23661 GCA_025585075.1 Nepenthes mirabilis | reverse complement strand
TACTATGGAAAAGCATAACCGCCAAAGGCATTTTAATTTTTAGCTATTTAAATTTCATTGTTTAATATTTCGTGTCATTTAGTTAACTTTAGGGCAGTATTGCAATCATTACAGCCACTACGATCCTCACCAAATTATTATTTTAATTTTTTAAAATGTGTATAAAATAATTACGAAATTAGTTTTGCATAAAAAATTAACTCCCTATAGATACGATGCTCGACTTATCAGAAAAACTATACCGAACCCTCATGCATTTGTGATGTTAAAAAAGAACCATCCATATTGAGATTTGGTCAAGTTTTATGGGTTGGATCTTTCGGCCATATTTGGGCTCGTATTGAGATGGCTTTATTGATGGATTCAAAGAACATGGAGCTGTAGGTACTCCGTTGGGGATTATATCTTGAGTTGAGAACGATTGTTAATTGTGTGCTTGATTTAGGAAAGGGACATGATGTTGAGTTGAGAGAATGCCCTGTTGAGTGAACGGCATTTTGATAATACGATTTTAAATTTGTAGGACCTTAAGCAGTAGTCAATTGAGAAGGCCAATTTGTGTCATGGAAACGTCTGGTCATCTTGGGCTTAACCAAATTTATTAAGCGATCCAACAAGTGTTCCTTATTGCAGTGTCCGTGAGTCGTTTAGCTTAAGAAAGATCTGTAATCGTTATGATAAGATACAAAAGGTAGTTTCAAGGAGTAGAAATGGTCTATTGACTTCCATGTTATTTGGGATGACCCTTGATGGGTCTGGTAAGTTAGCTTAGCATGTAATGTTTTTGAGGAAATTAGAATTTTTCTATCCTGGTGTCGTAATAGATGACTAATCCCATATAAGTGGGGGAGAGGTTCATAGTTAGAATTACTACGCCCATAGGTTGAAATTAATAGTTGGAGTCTCCGCTTTGGAAACTTATGGGTGTTACCTTGGAGGTAGCTAATACCTGATAATTTCAAGAGTTAGAATAGTTGTGTCATAAAGAAAGAGATAGTCTTATGATATTACAAATGGATGGACCCATTTAAGAATTGCTAAGATAAACTTTAGAATCTTTTAGGAAATGGGCCTTAATGCCGATAATCGATGTTAGGAGTCTTTAGACTTAGTGTGCTTTCAATATTTTGTAGGCAATGTAAAAGGAAAATTGCGAGTAGGTTCAAATTCTTGGGCAATAGGAGGTCGTTTTCTTTAACCGGAAGATAGAAACATATTCGAAGTATTAGAGCCATGAAAATTTAAAATGAGAAGTCCCTATCATGTTGTTTTAGGACGATTAGGATGATTCACTTATTATAACTATGGAGAACGCGTTTGGATTGAATTTGTTGGCCCATCGGTATGCCAACATGATGTTGAGGTTGATAAAAGTTTGGATTTCAAGATTTAGGCAATGGCCTAAAGTTGTTACAATTGTAATTTTGAATCTAGCTGTGATTTGAGGATTGCGGGTTTTATCTATAGGATACGGATACCTTAAGAATTGCTCTAATTGTGGCTGTTGTGTAATCTAAATATTCCGAATAGATTATGTATTTTAAGGAAATGTTGGTTTGATGTTATACCAACGATGAAGTGAGAATGTGAAGTATTCTGTCTTCGAGGTTTAACGATGATTTGAGATTTATATTAGGCTCTTGGGTGTACTTGATAAGAGAACTTGGGTGTCAAGTCAAATTAGATATAGCAGCGAGTTGCAACTGGATGATTCATAATTGAAAAAATTAATCAGAGTGGCACAACAGAAGTATAGCAAGCTCATATATATGAGGTTTAATCAGAGGTTAAGAAAGAGTAGTCTTTTGAGGCTTAGTGTAAATAGTAATAAGGATTCTCAGTTGATTGAGGTTTGGAGTTAAGTCAAAGAGGAAATTAATAGTTTTGGGTTGCTCTCAAACTTGGTAGGTTAGTGTAATATTTTTTCGGGTATTGTAAATGTAGAAGTAGATAAGTGATTGGGATGAGTTGGATCGGGAAATTTAGAGCTTATTCTCATAACGAAGTTTTGATTTGGATTTTGATAGATCAATTAGGTAATAAGGATTAGAACAACTAGAATGTCTAAGGTTTCATGGGATTGTAGTTAACTGAGGGGGTGATTTGGGAACGCTTGGGAGATTGCTTCTGACTTCGAGATTTTGAGGTTCATCAAATTTTAGGGATGAAATTTCTATAAGTGGGGAGAATGTGACATTCCAAGTTCTGAAATACTATAATTAGGGTGTAATTGAATTAATAATGATCAAGGATTAGGTTTAGAACGTGAAAAATTGAGTTTGGAAGTTAAAAGATGAAGTTGGGCCCTATAAGGCATCGGTTTCAAAGATATGATTAATCTTTGAGCTTTTTAATCTAAATTCTCTCGTACTTTTGACCATAATTCATCTATTTTAACTTAATTACCTCCTAATTACTATATTTTGAAAATTTGAAACCATGATACATATAGGTAAACATGAAATCTATCCGTAAAATTTAGAGAAACATACACTATTCACATCAAACCATGGAGGAGTGGGGTTTTAGGGTATAAATACCAAAATGGAGATATTAAAAAGCATTAAAAATCGAAGACAATATTCGAGATACACTTGTCTTAACCCGATCTACCGTTTTTCTTACTCTAATTGGACCGAAATTGGCGAAGAATCTCTTCTTTTTCCCTTTTCTCCTTTTCCTCCTTCACTCTCTGCGTTGTGCCTTGTTTCTTCTCTCCCCTTCCCCTTTTATAAACAAAAACGAAATTAGGTAGTGGATAAAAATTGGGCTTGCGCTTGAGTGCCTAGCGACCACACGGTGAGCGCAAGTCATCAGGAAATGGTGCCCTCTGAGTGGCTCGAGTGAACAATAAGCCTGGACCAATCTGTTTTTACTGCCTCCTTGGGCGCTCGAGCCATCGGCATGCACGGGCTCTTTCGGAGCAATCTGCTTTTGGTGCTTGCTGTTGGGCTCGAGCCAACAGCGAGCCGAGCTCTACTGTTTGCTGTACTAACCTATTTTCCTAATTTTCTAAATTCCACTATTCCATACTCAATTACATCAAGTTAATTACTAGAATTTACTTTGTTTTGGGAACTTGAAACTCACATGGACCATTTGCTCGGCTTGGGAAAACTCAGAGGAAATAAAACCGGTTTAGGTTATTCGGAAAAAGCCTTAAAAGCCAATGTTAACTCTAAAACTGCATTTGTCCGAACCACTTCCATACCAAGACAAAGCAACACTTTGTCTGGCCATATTGATCAATCATTAAGAGTTTCCCTCGATAATTAGGTCAATTTCCAAAACATCAGAATGTAATCATATAGTTCGAACATCAAGACTAAATATGTACCAACATGTCATGGGTGCGGCATTATTTGCCATGTTCGCCCCTACTGCCTCGAAATGTCATGGCAAAATATTTTTTGGCAAAATTCAAAAGTAGAGCTTCTCCTTCACCGCATTGACCTTCTAAATGATCAAGTGTTGAATTTAAGCAACACTATAAAACGTGGTAAGAAACTTCGGATTAGGAAGAGTGAGCTTCATTACCCTTTGGTCATTCGTGACAAAAAGGGGGAGATAATATTATTGATCTCTTCCTTAGAGGAAGATTTTGTTATGAGATGTATGGGGAGATAGGGGGAGGGTATCTTGGGGGAGTTTTGTTTTATGGTTATTTATTCCTATTTATGATTCATTTTGTCTATCTCATACTATTATTTTACTACTATTATCTATGTCTGTACTAACCATCGTTGTCTAGGAATAGCAGTTCTCAGTTCTCCCCTAGCCAACAGCTCAGCATCTTCCGTTTTTTTCTTTCTTTTTCTTGTACTTCCTTATATAGTGTCGAATGTACCATTGAGTCAATTTTCGTGTACCTTTGAGTCAATTTTTATGTACACGGATTCTATCTCAGTGGTGTCTGAACCCATGATTCTCTTGTAATTTATTATTGTATTTTTTTTGTATGGGTTTTCCTCACGAAATTACCAAATGGGAAGATTAATAGTCGTATTTTGAGTTCGCATATTTTGTGACTGTGTTAGGTTGGTTATTTGGTCTCTTCTTGACGCATACAGTATCTGCAACTACATATCGGCTTGGAAGATTTTCTTCGTTCTCATGCCCGAAGTCTATCATCGTCACATTTCAGCGTTCACACCTTCCTTTCATCCGTTCCACCCCTCCTCGGGCATTGCAACCGATGGGCACCTGAGGCGTCAACTAGGCGCACTTCTCAGGATCGGGCGATCGATGAGCACCCAAGGCACCACCTCGGCCCGTTTTCTAGAACTGGAGAGCTCAATGAGCACCCGAGGCACCACCTAAGTGCATTTTCTTGATCCGTGCTCGAGCGCCAGGGCACAAAATCACCAGAACTGTATCCTGCACCCGCCGCGCAATGGCTCTTTTATTTTTTAAACCGTATCCTGAGCCATCGCCGCTGCCCAGGACTAACAAGATAGTTCCTTAATAATGCCTGAAAGTTCCGGATCATCCCTCTGAGCAACACAAATCCGTTCCAACAATTTTGGTTGAACTTTAAGGTATGATAATATTATCTGAGGATCACTTAAGTGAAGCCAAATGTCACAATCCTTGACCTCCTCCAACATCCTCCATTCTCTCATCATTAAGTGAGCTAAAAGACGGGCTGACTTCCTATTGAGTGCGTCAGCCACCACATTCGCCTTGCCTGGTTGATATAATATCTGACAGTCATAATCTTTAAGAAGATTTATCTACTATCTCTGACGCATATTCAACTCTTTTTGTGAGAATATGTATTTCAAACTTTTATAATCAGTATAGATAATAAACACCTCCCGATATAGATAACATCTCTAAGACTTTAGTGCAAAGACGATTGTGGCTAACTCTAGATCATGAGTAGGATATCTCTTCTTGTAGGGCTTTAACCAATGGGACCCATAGACGATTACCTTCCCATGCTGCATCAATACACAGCCTAGGCTTTTCTGTGAAACATCACAGTATACTACAAATTCATCTGATCCTTGCGGAATTGTCAAAATAGGTGTAGTGGTCAATTTCTGCTTTAATTCTTGAAAACATTATTCACAATAATTAGACCAAATAAATTTCTCATTTTTATGTGTCAATTTTGTCATCGGCATGGCAATGCTTGAAAACCCCTCCACAAACCTCCTGTAATACCCGGCTAAGCCAAGAAAGCTCCTCACCTCAAACGGAGTGGTAGGATAAGTGTAACGGAGCGGTTTTTTTTTTTTCACTTCAAAAAAATCTTCCCATCAGAATTCTTCCAAAGCTAAGTCCCAAGATGAAGAAATCAAGGGAAACGGTTCAGACTAGACCAACGCATGCACGCGTACAAAGAATACAGACTTTAAATACGTATATATATTCACAATGCCTACACAGGATCATTTAATGCCATGTAATATTCACGGCTCTAATTCTTTTAACATTTCATTTCATTTAACCAAAGTTCTTACAGAGATGCCATTCCAATACCTGATTATAACCAAAAGTTAATGGCAGAAGCAGATCTATACCAAAATGTTTACAAGTGAAAGCATAGTCATTCATTCATAGTTTGAGATAAAGACATTCAACACTATCAAATTCTCCAAAAATCTTCCTCAGGCTTTCTGATTCCAAAATTCCTCCTGACTAAGCTTTGTCTATTTCTGCTCGTCCGGTATGAATTCTTCCATTTCATCTAGAGGAAGAAAATTATAACATAGTGAGCCGGAGCTAACAAGGCATCAAAAACATGCAATATAAATCATAAATGTGATAACATGGAGTTATAGAAAATACAAAGGTTCATTATGGATGCCGATTCTGAAGTCCAAGTCCGATATCAAATTTTCAAAGTTCACTGTCGGATACAAACTTCCAGGGTACAAAATTTCTATATTTTAAAGCTAACTTCCGGAGTACAAAGCTCAGCATTAAAATCTGAAGTTCACATTATATTATCTATTTTCGAAGTTCATAATGCCATATCATTTTCTTTGTTCAAAGGGACTTGGCTAGTAGGCCCTACCCGCCAAGGGGGAGAGTAATCAATGGTAGATTATATTCACTCCACACAATCAAAGGCCATAGTTCGATAATCATATTCATTTCCATTTCCATTCAAAATCCAAAGTCCATAGTTCCAGATTTCTGTCATCTCTTTACGTCTCGAGGAGGGGCGGACCACGTATCACTCTATAAACGAAGTTACCATTGATTACCACCGTAACGTTCTAAGGCATGCCGGAGAACCTTATCTAACTTTTTCATAGTTTTAGGTCCGAAGCACTTATTCAAGGTTCAAACAAACTTTATCATATTTTCAAGGCCGATTTCATAGTTCACACAATCCATGCTCCGGTCAATATTCAAAAGACCTTCATCCTTTTTTAATGTTTCAATTTTCGTATTGGATTTTCATGCAAAGTAGTCTGGTCATAAAACGAACAGAAACATGGGCCAGCATATAAAAATCAATGTGGAGAGCTATATTCATGCAAGACAATTCCAGTTGTAATTTGAACAATAAAGCACGTGCTAAACATGAACCAGAGTCAGGAATTTACAAAATGTGAAACTTAGTTTAGATTCATGCATGCTTCATGATGAAACTTATGCTTGTCAAAACAATGTTATAGAAAACAAATTGCGAAGTATACTTGTATTGAAACATTATTACAATTTAAACTTAAAAACAGAGGTACACTTGCCTGATTTCCAAATTCTTTCACCCCAACCGGCCTAGAGCCCCCTCTTCCTCTTCACCTCTTACTCCTTTCACGGACTTTCTAATTTCTTTTTCAGATTAGGAGCTCAGTATTTATAGAGGATGGGCTATGTGGGAGTGGGTGGAGTAGGTTACCTACTTGTATTTTCTTTTTTTTTCCCTAGAAGGTCAGCGGGGTAGGTAAGAATGGTTTACCTTCTCTAGATAGTTAGAAGGAGGTCAACGGGGTAGGCAAGTCTATTCCAACTGAAGTTTGCCTTGATCCAATTCCAATCTACTCCGGTTGCTTTTCAATCCTCAAAGTCTCCTGTCAACAACCACATAATTTTTTATCAACATTTCATCCTCAAATTTCCGATCAACAACCTCCTAATTTCGGTCAACATGTCATCCTCAAATTTTCGGTCAACAATCTCATAATTCTGCTCAATATTTCATCCTCAAATTTTCGGTCAACAACCACATAATTCAAGTCAACATTTCATCCTCAAATTTCCAGTCAACAACCTCATAATTTCGGTCAATATTTCATCTTTAAATTTTCAGTCAACAACCTCATAATTTTGGTCAATATTTCATCCTCAAATTTTTGGTCAACAACCTCATAATTCCGGTCAATATTTCATCCCCAAATTTTCGGTCAATAACCTTATAATTTTGGTAAACATTTCATCTTCAAATTTTTAGTCAACAACCTCATAATTTCAGTCAACATTTCATCCTCAAATTTTCGGTCAACAACCTCATAATTCTAGTCAACATTTCATCCTCAAATTTCCGGTCATCTCATTGCTTAAATTTTTCTTCGGCTTTTTTAAGGCATAATTATCATGTTACTTTTAAGATAGGGATCTCACAATAAGCCCAATTCGTTATTGCCTCAATTTTAGATGGACACACAGATACTTCGACCCCTGAAATAATATGGCCAAAAAATGTGATTTCTTTTAGCCAAAACTCACACTTCTTGAACTTAGCATACAAACGCTCTTCACCCAACTTCTGAAGCTCAATTCTCAAATGCTTCCCATGCTCCACAGTCTCTTTGGAGTAGATCAGAATATCATCGATAAAGACTATAACAAAACTATCCAAAAAGGGTCTAAATACCTTATTTATTAGGTCCATAAATATAGCAGGTGCATCGGTTAGACCAAAGGGTATAACTAGGAACTTATAGTGTCCATATTTGGAACGAAAACCCATCTTTTAAATGTCACTCTCCTTAATCTTTAATTGATGGTAGCCTGACATTAGGTCAATTTTTGAAAACATGCTTGCTCCCTGCAACTGGTCGAAGAGATCATCTATCTGGGGCAATGGATATTTATTCTTGATGGTCAATTTGTTGAGCTCCCTGTAGTCAATACACAATCACATCGAACCATCTTTTTTTTTTTAACAAACAGCACAGGTGCTCCCCATGGTGAAACACTAGGTTTAATGAATCTATGATCCAAAAGGTCTTGCAACTAAACCTTTAACTCCTTTAACTTAGCTGAAGCTATCTGATATGGTGCTCTAGAGATTGGTATAGCTCCTGGTTAAAAGTCGATTGTGAATTTAATTCGTAGTTGGGGGGTAAGCCAGGTAGCTCATCAGGGAAGACATCTACAAACTCTTGAACTACATCAATGTCCTTAATTTGTCGTTCCCTAGACATTGTTGAAGACACGAAGGCTAAAAACCCCTAGCACCCACTATGAAGTAGATAGCAAGCAAGCAAAACTGAAATCATAGGAGTCACAGCATGACTCCCAAAGCCACAAAACTCAAACTCCTCAATTCCATCAACAATCCCTAATGGAATGAGATAACTGCCAACTGATAATCATGAACATGAACAATGCATCGAGGGTACATCTCAGTGAATAAGATAGGCTCACCAATCAGCATCAAAATCACTAAAGTCTAAGGGTAACACTTTCACCCCAAACCTTGAGGTAAATGCCGGTGCCACAAAAGAATGGGTGGAACCATAATCGATTAGTACATGAGTAGGTGTCACGTCCCGCATTCTTATACCAATTTTAATCATAAGAAATGTGTGCTTATTTTAATAATTTGATAAATCACAATAAACCATATTACACATGATCCAAAATAAGGCAAACCATCAATGGCTCTGATATTCATTCAACTATAATATAATATCAGCTTGTGATAAGGAAAGATACCAACTAAAATTTCAAACTCATCGTATAAAAATTACACAAAAACTTACAAGATAACTAAAAGAAATTCGTGTATATATTTCTAAATTGTCAATACTAAAACTTACATTTCTGGGATACTTTTAAAGTTACAAGTTCTTACATCATTAATTAAACTAAACCAGTTACATCATTACATATTACCGTATACTTATTGATTCTTCTTTATTTTTGTTTACCAAGTTTGAACTTCTGCGAAGCATTTGGAGGAAAAAAAAATAGCAAGAGAGTGAGTTAAATGTTTAATAAGAACAGAATAGTTAAGGACATGCATATTTATCTTTAAAATAATTCATAATGATGAATATGGATCTTGATACATGTAAAAATACATATATACTTTTAGAATATTTTTATGATGCAATTGGCTTTTTTTTTCTTTTACATAATCCTTATTACTTGTCAACACATTCTTACCTTACATATATTTAGGAATTAGACCTAGTAGGCCTTACAAGCTAATAGAGTATTTAATCGATGTCTGAATTGTGTTTACTCTATACAATCAAAGGCCAAAATCGCATAACGTAATGACACTTTCTTCCTTATTTATATCCCGAAGACAGGATGGATTGCATTCACTCTATACAATCAAAGGCCAAAATCGCATAATACAGCGATACTTATTTAGATAATGATCTATACTATAATATCCTAAGATATGACAGGAAATACTATCTGCTGAAATAAAAATCATTGGTTCAATTTTCTTACTTCTTAAATTTAATGGTGAAAGCCTTTATTCATGATCTTACTTCTTCTTAATTTTCTCATCTTAGAGAAAATTCATATTTCCTTGATATTATATTAGCTTTCACTTATGCATAAACATATCATATACTTCTGTAATGAAATCACGATAAAACCCATCGTTTATTTCCACAATAAAATCATATCAATCATAATATAAGTTCGTATACATTTTAACATATGATGGACTTATTCTTAGACAACATATTATTCGATTTCCGATCCATAGTTTTCATAATTTATCAGTCCACTAACCTGTTCGGTTTTATTTCATCTTCTTAACCGATTTGATCATAAAGCCAGTTTATGGATTGGTTTGACTTTTCGTAATATTTCTTGGTTATATCACGTGATTCGGTTCAACATTATTCACATAATAAGTGGCCAGTTCATTATTTTAAATATAAACCGGTTCACTTACCAAATTAGCCGGTTCATTAGAAACTGGCTCATTTCTTATCTTTAGCAATCGGTTCTTGTAATGGCCAACCGATATCACATGACGTATAACTTATTTACGAATTTAACATACTATATATGACCAGTTCATTATTTATTTTCTAGTCGATTCACACTAAATTAGCAAAATAGGCAATTAAGTGTAAATCGGCAGGTTTAGTAGCAATTTCCGTTCTGGGGCCAGTTCATTGACCAAATTAAGAAATTTTTAAAAACCATTTTACATGGTGATAGTTCAACCTTAGTACTAGAAAATATATTCGGTTCAACTTCTGGTTCAACAGGTTCATGGCCTGTTTAGTCCACAAAAGTGGACTGCCAGATTTGCATCAGCATCAGCAAGGATGCGGGGGTGACTGTTCATTCGGAGATCCGGTTTGATGGTCCATTCAACCCATTTTCATGAGCTAATTTTACACAATCTTAATAAGGGTCTTAACTAATTAATGACCAATTTTGAGCTGGTTTTGTGGTCGGATGGTAGACGGTTTGGCCTGATTCCCCAAACTTCCTATTTCAGCATCAGAAAACAGGGGTCGGTTCAGTTGTTATTGGGGGGTCCGGTTCAGTGATCAATTCAGTTCCAAATCACGAGTCATTTTGTCATAATATCAATAAGAAATTTATCTTGATGGTCACCAAATTTGGGCCGGTTTGGAAAGTTTTATGAGGCCGGTTCATCCAGATGACAATAGCTGATTCAGCTACTAATTCTGGCTTCAGGATTTTAGCTGACATGTTACTGAACATGGGCCCGGTTCAGTGACCAATTCACTACGGAAAATTGCTTTTCATACATTTCTAGAATCAGAATATAATTTTGAATCGGTTCATATGAATATTTAAATTTTATCAGTGCTCAGTTCAAAGTTATACACTGATTTTGTGCTAAAAAACTACATCCTGATGCAACCTGGCTGATTCAATGACACTTAATTTTTCAAAGGCTGAATCGGTCGGATTGTTAAGGGATATTTTTATACCATCTTCATGACGTCATAGAAGGTTCATTAAAGTATTTATATAATTTTTTAAAGGACTTGAACTGATCAAAATCAAAGAGAGAATCAGCATCCACAGCAAGCCCTTGATTTTTTCGATTCAGAATGTCAATCGACGTTAAACACCTTGAACCAGACGGTTTCATGAGGAATTTTTTCAAATGAAAGATATGGTGACTTATCCAACATATTAAGGTATCTTCATTAAAATTTTTTTGGGATAAATCGGCCATTAATAGTATGTAAAATTAGCATATCAGTAAGTATGACAGCAAGCTGCAGAATTTGAACTTCATGATGCATATTTCTGAATCTTGGCAATTCAAACATTGTAACGGCAAGGATTTCAAGCATTGGATTAATAATACTTGAATTTAACATCAAGAATTAACCAAAAAATCAAAGAAGTGGAGGAGTTCTTGCTTGAAAATATTTTTTATTCAATTTTGAATCTTAGCAGCCTACCGAGTCTTCCTTCCTGGTTCAGATTCAGCATTCTGTTTTCCTTCACTGTTTTGCTGTACATTTTCCCTCTTTTTCTCTGGTTTTCTTTTTATTTTATTTTATTTATTTTGTTGCTAACATGCTTAGTCATCCTTCAAATAATTTGGAGCTGCCACATGCCCTATAAGGTGGCAAATTCTTAGCTTTCCAAACCATGCAAAAGTACTCATGTGTTGCTTCCTCTTCTATCCACTTATTGCTGTTCTATTGGAGGTTAATTTTTAATATTTTTTTTATCCTTCATCATCCTCGTGACCCTTCTCGTTTTATGCCAATTTTCGTATTTTAATTAATTATTTTACTTAATAAACAAATTAAGAAAATTTAGATGTGCCGAAATCAGCACTTGGTGATTTCTTAGCTGTCGAGGATATGTGGGGGTTTCTTGTTGGATTTCTTTTCAATTTTTGACTTAATATGATGTTGCTATGTGTGTGGGGAAAACTTAGACCATGTATGCTTTGAATACTTTATGAAATTCTTGGAAAATTGGATGAAATTCGGGATGGCCTGTTGCTGTTATCCTCTTGCTGAATTCTTAAGAATTCAGTTGAGTGTGTGTGTTTGTTGGGTTGCAATATATATATTTTTACCTAATTAATTTAATTCACACTATATTTAATCAATCGGGTTAAGTTTGGTTGCTAATTGGGTGAAATTTTTGGTAACCGGGTCATTTATCGTCAACTAGAATAAATTTGATTATTAATCGATTTGTGATTTTATCAACCAAATTACTTCTGAATCATTCATTCCATCATTTATTAACTGAATGTGAAGTTGGTTTCGTCAAATAAATTTTTATCAGATTTTGATGTGAGTTTCTAGCTTTTAAAATTTTACTATTCATTGATCTTAATATAATTTAATTCAACTTATCGAATTATGATTAATGAAATCTCGGTCCTTACAGTTGGTATAGAAAAGATAGGAAGAATACCTTCCACAACTGCTAGGGCAGCCTCGGCATCTCGTTTTGTCAACGCGAACACTTTCCCTGAAATTGGAGCCTATGACTTACTTTGTGGTGCGGATTTCCCTGAAGCTCAGCAATCTCGAGAGTAGTGACCGACCTTTCCATCGCTGTAGCAGAGAAGTGATCCAGATTGTCTATGAGGTTATGAGTTAAGAACATAATAATTAGAAGGTAATTAAATTAATATAGGTAAATTGTGGTCAAAAGGTACGGGAGGAATCAGATCGAAAAGCTCAAAGAGCCGAAATTGGTAAATCGGAAACAAAAATTATAAGCCGTGAAATATTAATTTGTAAATAAGATTTTGGATTTTAAATTATGATAATCATGACTTATTAAGATTATATAATCAATAGTAACGTCCAAGAATGTGAAAGATTTGGTTAGAATAGTCAAAACGGGTCCCAAATGGCAAAAACGTGAAGTAAACTTGCTGCAGGCTTACTGCGGGCCTCACCGCAGAATCCAGATTGTCTGTGCTCGCCGCGCACTCGCTGCACGTTTGAGCCCCAGACCGTTTTAAAACTTCATGCTACTTTGCGATTTTCATTTTCTCCACGAACCAAACCTTTCTATAGAGAGAGAGCACCGATTCTATAGAGAGGAAGGAGGAGATCGAGCCCGTGGAGTCCGAATCCGTCCAAGAGCTAGTTATAAAAGTGGTAATACGCGTCGAGGCAAGTGCTCTCATACTCACTAACTTTTCTCTTTCGATATTTTTTGTTTATCATCGTGTATTTTTGTGTCAATACCCACCCAAACCATAAAAAATGTATTACCCGTGACTTGAGACCAAGGATTTTGTAGTTTATTATCCGATTTACTCATCGATCCGGTCAGTCGAGTTCCACCAAACCCTAACCTACAGGAATTTGGGGGTTTTTCGTTTTCCCGCCATATTTCATTGAATCAACCCCAAAATATGAATCACCACATCCCAAATGCATATATATGTCGGTCGCACGATCGATCTCGCACGTTTTAACCCATTCGCAGCGTCCGAGCCCTCAAAAGTGTACTGTTACTGTTCATCCGAAATGAAATGGAAAATTTACATGTTTTCACCCTCGTGTTATGTTAAATTGACCCCGAAATATGAATCGTCACATCCCAATTGTATGTATATATCGAGTAGATGTCCGATTCCGTAAGAATCGACCCGTTTGCGGCGTCTGGGAGCTTTAAAAGCCCCCTGTTACTGTTTACCCGAGTTTGAATGGGAAACTTTGGATGCTTCCACCATTTAATGCTTATAAAATTTGTGTCTAATTAATCATGTTAAATTGTAAGCCCTAAAATATGTGTGCACTGGAAGCAAGGGAATGCATCTCGGAGGCTTCTAGGATGGTATTTGATCACTGGAGGTAAATAAATCCAAATTCTCTTGTGAGCTTGATTTGAATGGCTAAAAAGGTTTAAGTTGCAAACAAAGGAAGAAACCGAGTAATTAAATGGAGGGGAATCCACCAAAGTACGATATGTTGGATTTGATCTCCTGGATGGAGATATGAGATGGATTTGATCTCCCGGATGGAGATAAGGATGGGAATGTGATTTCCCGATTGGAAAATGTGATGTAGTTATGGTGGATCTTCTCTTAAGGAAGGATTAATTCTGAAACTAGGACCATGGTTTATAGGGGTAGTATTCTCTAGTTTGCCATGTCCATCACGATGTGAACCTAAGGAATACTTGGCCACGTATTTTGACCTCTCGTGAAAACAGGTAATGTTTGTGGTACGCTTTAGGATACTACTGTAGAAGAATGATGATTGCCTTGGTCCCCGGGGGATATGGGGCAAGTTGAGATGGTCGAGTGCTGCAGGCCTAAAATGTAGCCAATGGTCGAGTGCTACAAACCTAAAATGTAGTCGGCTTTAGAATGTGTGGCAGACACATTCCTTTCCTCGTTCTCTCATATCGTTGGTTAGTACAACCTACTAGCCGGGTCCGCAAAGATTGATGAAAGTAATGAAAATGAATAAACGTAACCAGAATAAACATGCGAACCAGATAATCCTAGATGTCCCCTCTCATCGCATGCTTTCTTTTTATTCAAGTTATATGTTTTCCCTGCCCAATTACTGTTTTTCCTATTATTTGTTATAGTTAGTGATGTATGATTATATTTTCTAAGTTATATGCTCACTCTTACTGTTTCTCCCTCCAGACGAGAACATTAAGCCGGTGCCTGATTAATTAGAAAAAGGAGAGAGACTTGCTTGAGGAGATTAGCTGAATATCAAAGGCCTGAAGATTTGGATACGTCTGTTGTAATAGAATGTAAACAGTCTAGTAGTTCAATGTGGTTTGTTATTATTTTACGGTTATTACTATACTTCCTTAGGTTTCTGAATTTAGCTATACTTCCGCAATCATATTGGATGTTTTGGATTTTATTTAGTCTTAGATGGCATCTCTTCAATCCCAATACAGTAGTTAGAAATACTGTATTGGAGTCATAAATGGTATGGCGATGTGGTCCTATGTATTGTGTTGTAGTCCAAAATATCTAAATTGGATAGTTGTGTGCTTGTACAGATTATGTTAAACAGGTTTTTTTTATTTTTTGTTCAATTTTAGAGGAAACTCTGTCAAAATTTCTGCAGAATCCATAATGACAAATTATGAGCATAAGTTTATGTTACCATTGACGGTGGTTATTTAAGGAGAATAACCCGGTCCATCATATTGTCTATCCGATGCAGGTCTAGCTAGCTGTGTTTCTAATGTTTGAGGAATAGCCACAGTCTTCAGTGGCATCGAAGGGGTCGATTGCTTAACTCGGCAGTCCTACGAGACATGTCTCAACTTCCCACATTTGAAACAAGTCTTGTGCTTCTTCAACTGATGTGTCAGCAATCTAGCAACGTCATTAGTACGAGGCAAGGATATCAGAGCTTTGCTTCCCAACTCCTCCTCCATAATCAGAGCCCTCCGAAAGATTACCCCAAAGTCCTGAAGCTCAAATGGTGCAATAATACAGCGAATAGGGTATGCTAATCTATGAGGCCCCGGGACCGAAAACATGATAATTGGGAATAATTAAAATGCACTAAATCTTTATTGTTGTTTGTTTAAAGTAAACGAAACATGTATCCCTCGATTGTTTGGTTAGATTTTATATTTCCCATATTTATTGCAAGATTTGGCTTCGATTTCATGAACAAGTATGTAATTAGTGTTCGATTTGGTTCCGGAAGCATGTGATGAAACCCTAACTCGAAAATACTAGGGATTTTTGGTTAAATTGCGTGATTTAGTATATGTGTTTAGATTTATGGTGTTGATTTCTTGAATAAACACTTGTTTGGTGTTCATTTTGAGTCCGAAAGTTTTGGCGAAGCTCTAAGTACGAAAATGAAGGGGTTTTAGTGATTTTTAACCATAGCTCCTGTTTTATAAAAGTTAATTGACACTGAAATGAAACTCCTGGTATAATTTATTTTTGAAAATTTTACACGGACTTATACCGATAAAGTTTCATACACTTCTGAAGTAAAACTGAAGGGTTTTTAGATCGTTACTATATGTTCTGAAGTTAACTGAAGAAAAATTGTGAAACTCTAATTATGAAAGAAGGTTTTCAGTTAAGAAGTTGTTCCTCATACTATTATTTAGGACCCAGGACTGATTACAGTCGGGTTAGATTCTCCGGCATGCCTTAGAACTTTACGGTGGTGATCGAGGATAACTCTGTCCATGGAGTTATATATCGTCTTCCCTTCCTTGGGGCATTACGGTCAAGAGGAAAGTTTCTGTTTCTAGCCTATTTTCGGGAGGCACACCTGTACTGATTCAATGGGATGGGATCTTCTGTTACTGTTTATCGCCTTGGATTGTGAGGAGATGTACACAATCTATCCTCGATTATTCGCCCCCTCAGCTAGTATGGTATACTGGTTAGGTCTGTTACTGCTTTGCTCTGTTACTGCTCTGTTCTGTACCACCATTACTGTTCTATACCGATCACTGTTCTGTACTAATATAAAAGAGAAGTTTCTGACTCTACTTTCTAATTCTGCTTTCTGAATTATACTGATTTCTGATTTCTGAGTTTAATATTGTCAAATTATGTTTTCTCTGTCTTCTATGTTATATTCCGTTTAACCATTCTGGTTCTGCATAATTTTATGACTATTCTACATAACTGCCTTTTGAATTATACTGATTACTGATTACTAATTTCTAAGTTTAATATTGTCAAATTATGCTTTCTCTATTTTTGAGGTTATATTCCATTTAACCGTTCTGTTTCTGTATAATTTCACGACTGTTCTGCATAACTGATTTACCGTATAACTGCATGTACTTTATTGGGTCTCGGCTCATAGTTTTATTATTATTTTTTCCTTCCAGAAGAGACTGTAGAACTAGTGCCTAATGAGAAAGAGTGACTGAAAGCATCTTCTGAAGGTTTTTGAGGATCTGAAGCATTTTGGAGCTATTTTAGAAGAATCAATTGATGTAAAGACTTGACTGGATATATGATTTTATATATGGATTTTGTATACGTGGATTTTGTATAGAAATGCATGTGATTATGTGATGGTAAAAAGGAAAAACTGTGCTTCTGCAAGTTAATAGTTCTTCCGCCTTATACTTCTAGATATTCTGTACAGGTCCTAGATGGCATCTCGTTTATGAACTCTTAGTGTAGTAAATAGTTTGATAGATTAATACCATGGATGGCATCTGTGATTATGTGTACACGTATTGTAGGAAGAATTGTGGTATAAATTGATAGTTGTGTGCTTGTACTGGTTGGTTATACAAGTTCTGTACAGGTTGTACGAAATTTTTATAGAAGTCATACCTTATATTTTTTTCCTAAAATCCTATTTCTGTCTTGACAAAAGTTTCTGAAGGAAAACAGAAAAAGAAAAAATCCATTCCGTCACAATTGGTATCGGAGAAATGAGATGCCTTAGAAATTGATTGACCGAAAAGCGGAAACATAGGTTTGAATTTCTATACTGAATTCCTGTACGAATAGGTTGAGGAAGTTAAGGCAACTAGAACTCTTAAGAGATTGGTTCTTAGGCTAGGTATAAATTTTCTTAAACTGTTGAATATTTCTTTTTCCTTCCACTAAATTCTTGTCCTTATAATATTGTGTTTGTCTTGATTATAGGATGGTTAGTAGAAGTGGTAGAAGAAATAACCGTGGTGGTGCTAGTACGCCCATGATAGAGAGGTTGCTCATATCAATCTGTTGAAAAAGATGACCAATGTACTAGAATCTATCGAGTAGAGACACATGGCTCCGATTCTTGCACTCGAGCCAACTCCGGCACTTCTTGCTCCTACGACTTATGACTGATTTACAGCGAAGCAAGCATCGAGCTTTCTAGAAAAGCCTGATCCGGTAGAAGCAGGTGTGTGGTTAAAGAGGATAAAGAAGATATTCACTGTGATTGGGTGTACCAATCGGGAGAATGTCACCTTCGCGGTGTATAAACTAGAGGGTGAAACTGATAGCTGGTGAATCATGCAGAAGAGGGCGATGGGAGTGCCCGATGATGTCATTACTTCGGAGATATTTGAGGATACATTTATGAAAAAATACTTCCCATCTAGCCTCCGAGATCAGAAAGAGCAGCAATTTATGAGGTTGAGACAAGGAAGTATGATGGTGAAGGAATACGACGCCAGATTTACTAAATTATCCCGTTTTGCACCCTTCTACATAGAGGATGAGCAGAGAAAGGCAAAGAAGTTCCAACAAGGGTTACAGGATGACATTAGAAAGTCGCTGTCAATTCTAAAATTCCTGACTTATGCTGAAATTCTGGATAGAGCAGTGATTTATGAGAAAGAAGTAGAGACGGAGAGATTTTTTGCAAAGAGGACCTTAGTACTGGATCTGCTGTGGGATCTTCTGGACCGTCCAAGAGGACTAGGATAGTTGACAAGGGAAAGAGTGTTTACTGGCTTAGTCAGTGATCGGTTCTAGAGTATTAGCTGATTATTGTACCTTCTGTGGGAGGAGACATCCAGGGCAAGCATGCCATAAGATATCGGGAGCATGTTTCAGATGTGGACAGTAGGGCCACTAGATCAAGAACTATCCACTACCTCCAAGGTTAGAAGAAAAGAAGCCTACTGTCTCGACAAAGGCCTTTGCAGTGACTGTTCAGGACCCAGAGGCATCTCCGAATGTCGTGGAAGGTACTATTTCTATTTGTGGAGTTTCTACATCTATATTATTTGACTCGGGATCTACCCACTCATTTGTTTCTCCGCAATTTGCATGCTGCATTGTATCTGTCCCATGTATTTTAGATTGTGAATTGTCTGTGTGTACTCCCACTGGGTCCCCTGTGATCACGGATATTATGTATCCTGGATGTATAGTTGAGGTGAATGGAAAATGTTTGGTTATGGATTTGGTGTTATTGAACATGGGGGATTTTGATGTGATTTTAGGGATGGAGTGCTAGCCAAATATCATGCCAGTATTGACTGTATTTTGAAGAGGATTTGTTTTAATATTCCTGGAATGGAACCCTTTTTCTTTCAGGGCATTAAGAAAAAGGGGGTGCATGTATTAATCTTTACTTTACATGCCAAGCATTTGATGAAAAGTGGATGTAAAGCTTACTTAGCATATACCTACACTATTGAGAGTCATAGTGTGCTAGCTAAGGATATCTTGGTTATCTGTGATTTTGATGATGTATTTCCAGAGGAGTTACCTAGATTACCTCCACACCGAAAAACTGAGTTTAAAATTGCTATTGTTCCTAGTGTTAGTCTGATTTCTAAGGCCCATTATCATATGGCTCCGGCTGAATTAAAGAAGTTGAAGTTGCAATTACAGGAGCTGTTAGGCAAGGGCTTTATCAGACCAAGTGTATCTCCTTAGGATGCACCGGTATTGTTCGTAAGGAAGAAAGATGGGTCCTTGTGGTTATGTGTTGATTATCGTCAGTTGAATAAAATCACGATTAAAAATAAATACCCTCTACCACGTATTGATGATTTATTTGACCAGTTGTAAGGATCTCGGGTGTTCTCAAAGATCAATTTGAGGTCCGGTTATTATCAATTGAGGATTAAGCGAGAAGATGTGGCTAAGACTGCTTTTTGGACACGTTATGTCCATTATGAGTTCCTTGTTATGCTTTTTGGCCTTACGAATGCTCCAATTGCTTTTATGGATCTGATGAAGAGTTCAGGCCATACTTGGATAAATTTATGGTGGTATTTATTGATGATATCCTGATTTATTCAAAGGATTATGAGGAACACAAGATTCATTTGAGGATAGTACCTTAAGAGCTCCGTGAGGAAAAATTATATGCTAAGCTGAGTAAATATGAATTTTGGCTAGAGAATGTGATATTTTTGGGGCATGTAATTTTTGATGGTGGTATTTCTATGGATCCCAGGAAAGTAGAGGTTGTTACAAATTGGAGCAAGACAGCTTCTGTGACTGAGGTTAGGAGCTTTCTGGGTATTGTAGGATATTATAGGCATTTTGTAAAAAATTTTTCACAGATTGCTATGCCTCTGACTCAATTGCTGAAGAAGGAGGCTAAGTTTGTGTGGATTGAGGAGTGTGATCTGAGTTTCCAGGAGATAAAGGATCGTTTGACTACCGCTCCAGTGTTGATTATTCCAGAAGGTTCAGGAGGCTTTGAGGTGTACTGCGACGCCCCTAAGGTGGCTCTAAGATGTGTATTGATGCAGTATGGTAAAGTTGGAACTTATGGATCTAGGAAACTGAAAGTGTATGAGAAGAACTACCCTACTCATGATCTGGAGCTTGCTGCTGTTGTTTTTATCCTGAAGATTTGGAGACATTATTTGTATGGTGAAAAGTTTCTTGTGTACTCTGATCATAAAAAGTTAAAGTATACATTTTCACAAAGGACCTTAACATGAGGCAAAGAATATGGCTTGATTTCTTAAAGGATTATGACTGTGAGATACAATATAAGTCAGGGAAGGCCAACGTAGTTGCGTACGCATTAAGTCGCCGATCGGGGTATGTGGCGCACTTACAGATCAAGCAAATGAAAATGTTGTATTACCTAAAATAATATGATATCCAACGTTATGCTAAAGGTGATAGAATGCTCCTGTTACTTCTTCAGATCCAACCGAAAGTAGTCAGCAAAGTTAAAGAAGAGCAAGTGAATGATCCGTTCCTCATGGATATTATAAGTGATTTGAATAAAGAATTTTGAGCTGATTTTAACGTCCGGATTGATGGAGTGTTGAGGTTTGGAGACCGATTATGTGTATCGGATGATAGAGAATTGAAGGAGAAGATTTTGAAGGAGGCTCACCAGTCCCGGTATATGATTTACCCCGGGGTGAATAAAATGTATCAAGATCTAAAGAAAACCTTCTGGTGGTGGAACATAAAGAGAGATACCATGGCTTATGTGGAGAAATGCCTGGTATGTTAGCAACTGAAAGTTGAGAGGAGGAAGCCTTCTGGATTGTTACAGCCTATGCCGATCCTAAGCTGGAAATGGGAAGATGTTGCTATGGACTTTATATTGGGTTTACCGAGGACCCCTAGGAATTATGACACCATTTGGGTTATAGTTAATCGGTTGACAAAATCAGCCCACTTCTTGGCAATTAGGACGACCTATTCACGTGATAGGTTGGCTCAGTTTTATGTGAACGAGATCGTAAGGTTTCATGGAGTCCCTGCCTCCATTGTATCTGATAGAGATCCACGTTTTGTCTTGAGGTCTTAGGAGAGCTTGGATAAGGAGTTGGGGATGGAGTTAAAATTTAGTACTGCGTATCACCCCCAAACTGATGGACAATCTAAGTATACCATTCAAATTCTTGAGGATATGTTAAGGGCCTCTGTTTTAGGGATGAAAGGAACTTGGGACACTTATCTGGCGCTAGCTAAATTTACTTATAATAACAGCTATCAGGCTAGTATTGGCATGGCACCTTTTGAGACGTTATGAGACGGCCCGCACGTAAAACGCCGTCGGGTCTTAATAGCATTAATGGATATAAAATTTTTTTACTTTCAATCAGGATTTCATGAGGCCGAACTGTTTGAGCTGGCATTCAGATTTTAATTTCAACTCGAACCTGAGATGCATACTAGAATTGTAAATTTCATTTATCCAAAAGGAATCACGGAGATATGACTTACATCCATAGATTCTCAAACAGCGAATCATTTTACAAGTCTCCACAAAATATCAAAATAATTAAACAAGCTCTTCCTCAGCTCCGGCCAACCGAACTATTGGCTACCCCATAATGTTCTACTCAACTTCGTCCTCCATGAGCCTTTCGTCATTTGAAAATTTCCTTAGTCTTTTTCTTCTTGTCTTGTCTGTTGAAAACCCATGAAAACCATTGAGAATTCTTATCATTTTTAGGGACCGGATGGGAACAGACAACATCGAGGACGGGTTGTGTGAAATCTCACAACCTAAAGCCGTATCCCCTCATTTCTCCCCGGGGCGGGAGTTAATGCCTTTAACCCGGCATATGGGGCCGTAGTCCAAAAGTCTTATGCCATCCCCTCATTATGCTCCCCGGGGCGGGAGGTAATGCCTTTAACCGGACATACGGGGCCGTAGTCCAAAAGTCTTATGCCATCCCCTCATTATGCTCCCCGGGGGGGAGGTAATGCCTTTAACCCGGCATACGGGGCCATAGTTCCTTTTTAAACAGAAAGCCGGAGTTCCTTTTTAGACAGTAGGCTGAAGTTCTTTTTTCAAACAGAAGGCCAGAGTTCTTTTTCAGACAGTAGGCTAAAGTTTTTTTTTCAAACAGAAGGTCGGAGTTCTTTTTCAATAGAAGGCCGAAGATCTCTTTCAACAGAAGGTCGGAGTCCCAAAAAGCCGAAGCTCTTTTGTCAGAGCCAGAGTTCTTTTCTTAAAACCAATCCGGAGTCCCAAAATCGAAGTTCTTTTCAAAAGGCAGAGTTCTTTTCTGAAATCTGGAGTTCTTAAAAAGGGAATGATCTTTCTTAAAAATCCGGCGCTCTAAAACCGGACTGACTTTTCTTTAAAATCTGGACGGCTAAAACCGGAGTGACCTTTCTTTAAAATCCGGAGTGCTAAAACCGGAGTGACCTTTCTTTAAAATCCGGAGTGCTGAAACCGGAGTGATCTTTCTTAAAAATCTGGAGTGCTAAAACCGGAGTGCTTTTTCTCAAAAGACGGAGTGCTTTTTCTTTAAAACTAGGGTGCAAATTCCTTCTTAAAAATCGGAGTGACATTCCTTTAAAACCGGAGTTCTATCTTTCATAAAGGCAGGAGTGTGTAAACTCAAAAGCCGGAGTTCATTTCCCTTTAAGGCCGGAGTTCTTTTTAAAAGAGGCCGGAGTTCTTTTTGGATGGAGTGCCTTTTGGATAGAGTTCCTTTTGGACAGAGTGCCTTTTTGGACCGAGCGCCTTTTTGTACAGAGTGCCTTTTGGACGGATTTCCTTTTGGATGGAGTGCCTTTTTGGACGGAGTGTCTTTCATTAACAGGACGGAGTGCTTTTCATTAACAGGACAGAGTGCTTTTCATTAACTGGACGGAGTGTTTTTCATTAACAGGACAGAGTGTTTTTCATTAACAGGACGGAGTGTTTTTCACTGACAGGACGGAGTGCTTTTCATTAACAGGACGGAGTGTTTTTTACTCAAAGGGACGGAGTGTTTTTTACTCAAAAGGGACACAGTGTTTTTTCACTAACAGGATGGAGTGTTTTTCACTAACAGGACGGAGTGCTTTTCATTAACAGGACGGAGTGTTTTTTACTGACAGGACGGAGTGCTTTTCATTAACAGGACGGAGTGTTTTTTACTCAAAGGGACGGAGTGTTTTTTACTCAAAAGGGACACAGTGTTTTTTCACTAACAGGATGGAGTGTTTTTCACTAACAGGACGGAGTGCTTTTCATTAACAGGACCGAGTGCTTTTCATTAACAGGACGGAGTACTTTCAAAAGGACGGAGCTCTTTTTGACAAAATGCCGAGTTCAAAAGCTGGAGTTCTTTATTCGTAAAGGCCGGAGCTACAAATGTCAGAGTTCTTTAAAATCAAGA
>JAODPA010090487.1:629-55590 GCA_025585075.1 Nepenthes mirabilis | reverse complement strand
TCCCCTTAAAAGAATTTCGTCCTCGAAATACAAATTTCATCCACCAAACAAGTGTGGATATTTTTCTTTGATCTCGTCCTCTAACTCCCACGTTGCCTCCCTTTCAGTGTGATGACTCCACTGAACCTTTACCATCGGAATTACCTTCTGCCGCAACGTCTTATCCTGACGATCCACTATCTTCACCGGTTGCTCTTCAAAAGATAGATCCTCACGAACACGTAATGCCGAATAATCGATCACATGGGTTGGATCGTACACATATTTTCGCAACATGGAAACATGAAAGACATCGTGCACTCCAGATAGAGCGGGTGGCAAGGCCAATTTATAAGCAACCTCACCGACACGCTCAAGTATCTCGAATGGCCCAATGAATCGCGGTCTAAGCTTTCCTTTCATGCCGAAACGAGCCACACCCTTCCATGGGGAAACTTTCAGAAAGACGCTATCACCAACTTCGAATTGCAGATCACGACGTCGCTGATCAGCATAACTCTTTTGTCTGCTCTGAGCCTCCCGCAAGCGTTCTCTAATCAGGCTGATCTTAGCAGTAGTCTCTTGCACTACGTCAGGACCCATGATCCTTCGATCTCCAATCTCTTCCCAGCTAATCGGTGATCGACACTTTCTCCCATAGAGTGCCTCGAACGGGGCCATACCGATGCTCAATTGATAGCTGTTGTTATAAGCAAATTCGGCTAATGCCAAGTGCGAATCCCAGCTACCACCCAGATCGAGAACGGATAAACGCAGCATATCCTCAAGGGTCTGAATGGTCCTTTCAGACTGGCCATCAGTCTGAGGATGAAAAGCTGTACTGAATTTAAGCTGCGTACCCAACTCTTGATGCAGACTCCGCCAAAATCGAGAAACAAATCGAGGATCTCTGTCAGAGATAATGGTAACCGGCACTCCATGCAACCTGACAATCTCCTCAATGTAGAGTCTGGCCAAACGTTCTAAGGGCAACGTAACTCTTGTGGCCAAAAAGTGAGCAGATTTCATTAGGCGATCAATTACCACCCAAACACAGTCGTGCCCTCGAACAGTCTTAGGGAGTCTAGTCACAAAGTCCATGACAATGTGCTCCCATTTCTATCCCAGAATATGCATTGACTGAAGCTTTCCAGCTGGATGTTGGTGCTCAGCCTTCACCTGCTGACATACCAAACATCGAGCCACATAATCTGCAACATCCTTCTTCAATCCTCTCCACCTGAACAACCTCCTCAAGTCCTGGTACATCTTGGCACTACCAGGGTGAATGGTATATCTCGACCGATATGCTTTCTCGAGAATCTCCTCTCGCAATTCGTTGACATCAGGAACACATAAACGGTCTTGAAATCTGAGAGTACCATCCTTAGCAAGAGTAAAACCAGCTCGGTGATCATTGCCCAGTTCTTCGCAAATCAACACCAACAATGGATCTTCATGTTGAGTCTCTCTAATGCGACCAATGAAAAGCGGTTGCACCTGCAAGTATGACACTGTAGCTCGTGTATCATCAGAGTGCAATTGCAGCTGACAGTTCTTCACATCCTCTAACATTCGCTGCTCTCTAATCATCATGCTGGCAACCATCCCTACAGATTTTCTACTCAAAGCATCCGCCACCACATTCGCCTATCCTGGCTTATACTGAATGTCGCAGTCATAATCTTTCAACAATTCCAACCATCTCCGCTGGCTCATGTTGAGCTCCTTCTGCAAGAACAGATATTTCAGACTCTTGTGATCCGTGTAGATAACAAAAGTCTCACCATACAAATAGTATCACCAAATCTTTAAGGCAAACACTATGGCGGCCAACTCCATATCGTGAGTCGGGTATCGAGTCTCATAAGGCTTCAACTGCCTAGACCCATAAGCAATGACCTTTTCATGCTACATTAGAACACACCCTAGACCTCTTAATGAGGCGTCACAGAACACTTCAAAACCTCCAGAGCTATCAGGGATCGTCAAAACAGGTGCCAACGTCAACCGGCTCTTAAGCTCTTGGAAGCTGGCCTTACACTGATCAGTCCGAGAGAAGTTCACATTCTTCTGAGTCAACTTGGTCATAGGCCCAGAAATGCTTGAGAAGTCCTTGACAAATCTACGATAGTAACCCGCTAACCCAAGGAAGCTTCGTACTTCGCTTGGCGTAGTGGGTTGCGACCAACCCGTGACTGCCTCAATCTTAGCCGGATCCACGGATACTCCAGCTCCGGAAATAATATGGCCAAGAAAAGTCACCTGACTAAGCCAGAACTCACATTTCTTGAGTTTCCCATAGAGTTGAACCTCCCGAAGAGTTCCCAATACAACTCTCAAATGCTCCTCGTGCTCCTCATTAGACCGAGAGTACACCAGAATATCGTCAATGAATACCACCACAAAGTGATCCAAGTATGGCTTGAACACCCGGTTCATCATGTCCATGAAGGCTGCAGGTGCATTAGTCAGTCCAAATGGCATTACTATAAATTCATAATGCCCATAGCGCGATCTGAAGGCCGTCTTAGCAATATCAGACTCTCGAATGCGCAACTGGTGATATCCAGAACGAAGATCAATCTTAGAGAACACTTGTGCTCCCTTCAATTGATCAAATAGATCATCGATCCTCGGAAGCGGATATTTGTTCTTTACCGTAACCTTGTTGAGCTCACGGTAATCGATGCACAATCTCATGGATCCATCCTTCTTCTTCACAAATAGAACAGGGGCTCCCCAAGGCGATGTGCTAGGCCGAATGAAACCCAAGTCTAAAAGTTCCTGCAACTGGGTCTTCAACTCTCTCAATTCCGCCGGCGCCATTCGGTATGGGGCCTTGGAAATAGGGGCAGCACCCGGAAGCAGCTCAATAGAAAAATCCACATCCCTTTCAGGCGCAAGGCCAGGGAGCTCATCCGGAAATACATCAGCAAACTCACGTACCACAGGAATATCTTCCAATTTGGCCTGAGGGGCGGCTTCCACCGATACATATGCTAAGAAGCCTCTACCACCTCCAAGTAGCAAATGTCTAGCATGCAGAGCCGAAATGATTGGAAGAGAACCTCTACCGCCCACGCCTTGAAATTGGAAAGGTGGAAACTCTGGTGGATTAAAGCGTATGAGCTTCTTTGCACAGTCAATGCTGGCATGGCAAGCAGCCAACCAATCCATCCCGAGGATAGCATCGAATTCCAACATATCCAGTGGAATCAGATCTACTCGCAGACAATGATCTCCTATTCGAGTCGTACAACCCTCAAACACTACATCCATCAAAACAGACTCCCCAACAGGAGTGGATACAACAAGGGTGAAATCTAATGGCTTCGGCGTGACTATTAATTGTGGTATAAAACGGGATGCCACAAAGGAATGTGTTGCTCCAGAATCAAATAGAACATAAGCAGGAGAGTCACCAATATGAATGGTACCTTGCACTACATCGGGCAAGTCTCGGGCCTGCTGCTCAGTGATTGCATAAACTCGTCCTGATCTATGCTGTCTCTGTTGTCCTGCTGTCCCTGGTACTCACTTCGGTGCCTTACAATCCTTGATAAAGTGCCCAGGCTTGCCACAATTGAAACAGGTTCGGGGTGAATGATGCTCCCTAGAAGTCAGTGCTGGTGAAAATGAGGAAGGATTAGTAGGTGCAGACAATGATGCATTGCAATCCCTAGCGAGATGTCCCATCTTCTGGCACTTGAAACACCGCTTTCCTCTTCCTTGACCTCTGACGTTCGGACGCTTCTTAAGGAAAGAGCGCTGTGGTCTGTCCCCGGTTGGAGTGCTTGCTGCCCGCTGGATCTGGCCTCTCCAAAGTAAGGCTTGCTCGATAGTCATAGCACGCTTCAGCACCGCGCCATACTCCACCAAATCGAAAGGAAGTAGCTGCATCTAGATAGCATCATTCAGTCCGTCTTGAAATCGCCGGACCTTCCTTTCTTTATCATCCACCAAGTAAGGAGCAAAGCGAGATAGAGCGATAAACTGAGCGTTCTACTGAGCGACCGACATGCTCCCTTGACGCAGGGACATGAATTCTGCCTCCTTTCTAGCTCGAACACAAGGGGGAAAGTATTTGTTGTTGAAGTGACGTTGGAACTCCTCCCAAGTGATATCATTGGCCGTCACGTGCAACTCCCTCTTTAACATCTTCCACCAATGATCTGCCTCTCCAACAAAGCGATGCAGAGTGAGACGGAAGTATGGCTTGCTACTTGATTCTTGGACCCAGATTGTTGGGTTGTTTGATTCTTTGGCATCACAAATGTCTAAGAGTTCTGAGTTGTTGCGGTGGTTTCGAGAATAAAGTTTGCCAGGGCTTAATCTTTCAAGGCAGGCCTCGGACGAAACTTTATATCAAACTCACCCAACTCGATGGCTCACTTGACCAACAGTTCCAACATTTTTGACTTTTGCAGAATCACTCTCAAGGGCAGGTTGGTCAGGACTGCTACTTTGTGTGCCTGGAAGTATGGCCTCAACTTTTGAACAAAATATACGAGTGCCAGAACCATCTTTTCTGCATGAGAATACCCTGTCTCAACGTCTGTCAAGATCTTACTGACATAGTATATAGGCTGCTGCTTGCCATTCTACTAACTGATCAAGACTGAGCTCAAGGTTTTGTCTGAAATCGAAAGATATAGGTACAACTCCTCACCTATTTGGGGAGAAGTCAACAGAGGTGGACTTGATGGGGACTCCTTGAGTCCTCGAAAGGCTTCTTTGTAGTCAGCTGTCAACTGAAAGTCGTTAGTCTTTATCCCTCTTAGGGCCTTGAAAAACAGTAAGTACTTCTCGGCCTACTTGTCCATGAAGTGTGATAGCGCTGCCAGCCTCCCAATGAGCTTTCAAATTTCTTTCACGGTCCGAGGGGATTTCATGTCAAGAATGGCCTTAATCTTTTCTGAATTTGCTTCAATCTTTCAGTATGAAACAATATAGCCTAAGAATTTCTCAGACGCCACTCCAAATGTACATTTGGCTGGATTGAGCTTCATTTGGTATGTTCTTAGGACATTAAAGGTCTTGTCCAGATCTCGGATGTGGTGGTCGGTTATTTTACTTTTGACGAGTATGTCGTCTACATAGACTTTCACATTCTTTCTAATCTGGACCTCAAATATTTTATTCATGAGTCTCTGATAAGTAGCACCAGCATTTTTGAGACTGAAGGGTATGACTTTGTAATGGTAGGTTTCTTGGTCTGTCATGAATGACGTGTACTCCTTATTTTCGGGACTCATCCTTATTTGGTTGTAGCCTGAATACGCATTCATGAAGCTTAGAAACTTATGGCTGGATGTTGAATCTACAACTTAATCAATCATTGGAAGCGAGAAGCTGTCCTTTGGGAATGCCTTATTGACATCCGTGAATTCCACGCATATTCTCCACTTTCCGTTATTCTTTTTGACCATTACAACGTTAAACAGTTAGTCTAGATAGTGTACTTCTCTTATGAATCCCGCATCTAGGAGTTTCTTTACCTCATCCCAGATTGCCACCAAATTTTTCACTAAATAGCTCCTTCTCTTCTGCCTAATGGGATTGTGACTTGGATCTAGGCCCAATTTATGAACCATTATTCCAGTCGATATCCCTAGCATGTCACTTAGAGTCCAAACAAAAATGTCTGAGTTCTTCCGCAGGAAGCTGATAAGCACGTCTTAGAAAGTTTGAGGCAGAGAACTTCCTATCTATACGGCATTTTCTGAATCTCTAAGATCCAGAAGGATTCGATCAATGGCTTCTTCAGACTCAACCTGTTGTAATGTCGTCTCATTACGGAAGTCCATGTCTTCGATGGGCTGAGGAAGTGGCGTTTGGGTGATCTGAGACAGGTAACATGTTCAACTGATAGCCTGATCCTTGAGAACCTTCCCAATCCCGTATGGCGTTGAAAATTTTATCTTTAAATTTGGGATTGAGGTCAGTTCCAAAGGCGGCCTGGCAAGGCCGTTCGAGGATTGCGTTGTTGATTGATGGTAGGTCTACTACCAGGAATGAAACGGCCCTTGACGATATCCTCGGATGGGTCCCTAATTTGACTTCAAGTTGGATGACTCCCTACACTGGTACTGGTTAGTTGTCCAGCCCATAGAAGGGTTCTTCAGTTGCCGTCATTTGACTTCTTTTGAGCTCTAATTTAAAGAAAGTATCATGATAGAGAATATTACGTGAGTTTCTATTATAAGTAAATACTCGTTTCATCTAATAGTCTAAATTATCATCAGAAATGAGTGCAATTATAACCAAGGGGTCAGAATGGGGGATATTACATGAGCCATATCTTCGTTACAAAAACCAATAACCTCATCCCTAGATTTTACCCTAGGTTTCTTATTCTTTGCCTTTGGATCCTCCCAAGCGCCGCCTTTGGTTCAGCGGGTAGATATCATATTGACTATCCTCGCGACCACTTTACTTCTTGGCTAATTAGCCTCTTCTACTTCTACTGTTTTGAACAATTGTTTGGATCTTTACAGGAAGCGGTTGAGGTGACCTCATTGATCTGCTCCTCAATCTCCTTTTGTAACATCCGGTAGTCCTCGGTACCATGGCCTTCACAACGGTGGTAGTGGCAGTACTTGGGCTGGTCACCACCTTTTGAGTTCTTCAGCACTTTGGGCCACTTCAAAAACTTTTCATCCCGAATCTATATTAGGATGTTGGCACGCGAGTCGTTCAAGAGAGTAAGGCTTACAGGCCTGTACTCCCTATGAATGTTCTGCCTAGACTTTTGGTTCTTCTTGGGCGCCCAGAATCCTTATCGGTTTTTGTGTCTCCTTTTTTCCCCCACTGCCCTTAGAGGGAGATTCTTCGTCTGGACGGGTCTCTTCGTATCGTTCACTTTTTTGGCTGCAATATAAGTTCTTACTATACTCTCGGCCTCCTCGAACGTCTGCGGGCCCTTGTGCATAAGGTGCTTGAAGAAGCTACCTTCTTCCAGTGCGGACAGGAAAGCGATTAGCTTAACCCCATCGATTAGCTTCGAATCTGCCTAGCCTCGGATATGAAGCGGCACAGAAAGCTCTTTAGGTTCTCTCTTGCCTGTTGCTTCACACAAGTAAGGTGCCATGGTTGCTTCTCGATTCTTCGGCTGGAAGCGAATTAGGAGAGGAAGGCTTTTGCCAACTTGTTGAATGAATGGATGGAGTCCGTAGGTAGCCGATAGAACCAGATTCTCACGACTCCCTTGAGTGTCAAGGGGAAGCACTGACATATCGTCATCTCATCCAAGACTTGAAGGCTCAGATGCTTATGGAAATGATCCAAGTGGTCTATTGGATCTACACATCCATTGTAGACGTCGAGGTTTGGCATTTTAAACTTTCGAGGAAGTGGCCTTGTCGTAATCTTCGTTGTGAACGGAGATCTGTGGAGGTCAGCAACGTCGAGGTTTGACAGTTTAAACTTTCGAGGAAGTGGCATTGTCGTAATCTTCATTGTGAACGGAGATCTGTGGAGGTCAGTAGCTTCTCCCTCAGCATTGCCAAAGACTCGGTGAAACACCTTCTCGAGCTTCTCCTCCACCTAAGATGAAGCCATCATTTTCTTCTCGTTGAGGTAATTCCTCAACTCGTAGGGGTCTTGCACAGCCTGCTACCTCGGATGGCTTCCAGTCCTCAGAGGGATTTCTTCTCGAGAAACCGCACCCTAAACGGCATTCTCCTAGTTGTCGCGGACACAGCGAGGGTTTCACCTCTCTAGGCTTTCCTCCTGTATCCGTGGGCCTAAGCGCCCTTGAAGGCGCAATGGGGCTCTGCTGCTCGAGGCAACCTGCGTCCCATTGTCCTCGTGCTGAGCAGCTTATTTTGAGGGGTGTTTCTTGCCCTTCCCCTTTCTTTGGAACATCGTAGTTTGGGAGGCCTTAGAGGGTGCCTCCTTCAGCCGCGTGTCCATCTTCGAGCAAAGGTTCTGGATAGCCTTGGACATGTCGTTGATCCTTAAGGCCAATGCCCGTACGTAAGAATCAGGATGATCCTCTATTCTGGCGCAAGGAGTAGGGCCGTTGCCGCATGAGCCCGTTTCTCTGACTGGTGCGTTGGTCTGTTCTCTTGTGTTGACCATTTCTTTTTATTTTTTTAGAAAATGTGTTGAGCTGATTTTTTGTAACGGTTCCTACAAACGGCACCAAATGTTGCATCCTCAAATCCTTACTCTGATAGGGATGAGGATTTGACAGCAACACCAAACAGAACGTGTGCGAAAAGGAATGAGAGAGAAAATAACACGTGGAGTTTTATATGAAAAACCTTCTCTTAAATGAGAAGTGAAAACTATGGGACTTTGGTTTGAGAACTGCTTTCACTATCTGGGAATTCAAATACAGGAGGTTGAGGGCTAAGTATATGAAAACTCAAAGGAGTCACTTTTACTACACAAGTCCTCACCCCCTCTCTCTTTTACTTAGAATGGACTTTGATCCAAGAATTGCTTTCACTATCTGGGAGTTCAAATACAGGAGGCTGAGGGCTAAGTGAATGAAAACTTGAAGGAGTCACTTTTACTACACAAGTCCTCGCTCCTTCGCTCTTTTACGTAGAATGGCTTTTTTACTTTCTCTCTATTAGTGTTTTCTAACAAGAGTTCAGAGTCTCCCACTTTTCTTTTTTTTCTTCCTTTGGTAGGCGTAAGTGAATGCTTATATAGTGGGCAAAACCCCCTGCATGGAACTGTTACGTGGTGTTGGCGTGTGTAGAAAGTTTTGTTACCAACTCTGCAAATCCATTTTATCGTGTTAAGAAGATTGAGTGCACGTGGGCTGACTCTACGAGACGTCACGTCATGCGTGTGCCGAAAGCCGCCATTCTTTGTGCACGTTGCGTGTCGCAGGGCGCGTGTGTCGTTAGTGACGTCATCTATGAACTAGTGTCCTTGTCCATTGCTGGCCCCTATCTGCGATGTGTCCGCGAGTCTTTGGGCTGCATGGGCTTCTTAGGCCATTTAGAGACGTGGACCCATTTTGTGTAAACGGGTTTTATGGTTGGGCCTTGGATGGATCTGCTACCCTTTACTTTCATTGCGCCACCTAATATTCCCATGATCATTGGTAACCTGGTTGCTAGTTAAAAGTTGTTGGAAATAATGATTTTAGAAAAATTTGTTACTGTCAGGTCCAAAAAAATTAGGTGAAACTACAAATTAATCAAAATATATATTACCAAATAAGGAAGAATACTTAATATTATGTTAAGGAAAAAAGAAATGATATTATCATTATTATCAGGGTGAAGGAATTAATATTCTTAGGTGGGCTATCATTGCCGGCCGTAGCCCCCCGTTTCTTGGCAGCCATGGCCCATCGTCTGCCCTCTTCCTGATGCACAGCATTTCTTCGTCCAGCCTACAATGGTAGTTGTGATTGTAATATTTACTCCTGTAATATGTACGGGTACAGTACCCAAGGGCCTAAATAAGAAGGCCTAATATAGTTGTAGGCCAAAGAAATAAAGTCAATGATCCGTAAACCTATGCAACCTATTACGTCCGAGCAGCCCAATATGACTGAGTAGCTCATTATATCCGCACGGCCCACAATGCCTATGCGGCCTAGTTCTGTCATTATGGCCGAAGTCCTTTTAACGGACTAAGGCGGGTCTGGAGGCCTTAGGTGGTGCTCCTGTTGACTGCCCGTCCAATTTTGAGTAGAGGGTTTGGACAGTTCTTGAGAGATCGTCCACTTTTATCGCTAGTGCTTGTATACAAAGGCCTGGATGGTCACCCATCTTATTGCCTGTTGAGAGACAGTTGCCGTAGAATGCCATATCTTGGATGGATGTACTGGCCTGTGCTCATGAGTCCGTCATTATCTGACTTCTAAGATTCCTCCGGAAACTTTTGCACTCGGACGAAATTCGTGCAATACAAAGATAATTTGGTTATCTTTTAGGATTAATGGATATAGTCTGAGAGGTAGGGAGAGAGAAGAAGAAAGGAATAATATATGAGATTTTACGTGAAAAACCCCCTCTGGGTCCAAGAACTTGTTTTTACTATGATGCGCTTGGCTACAAGGAGTTTACAGAGTTTGTTCAAGTCTTTCTCCTTTCTTTCCTTCTCTCTATAATGGCTAGTCCAGTGTAAAATACTAGATCCCTCTATTTGGTAAACAGTTAGGATATTTCTAGTGGTCAGGCCCTCCTTTGGGAGGAGTCTATGTGTGGTTGACATGTGTAGGAGATCCTGCCACCAATTCTGCAAATTTCTTTTGCCGTGTTAGGAAGGTTGCGTGCATGCCCTCCTGGTGTGACGTTTTTTCTGCAGGGTCGTGTGCTCTGCTAGTCAACATTCTTCTTGCAATCTGATAGGGTCAGCCGCCAAATCTCTGGCACGTCGATTTTGCAGGTAGGGTGACGTTCGAGACCCATTTTAAGTTCACGGGCCTAAATAAACTTTGAATCCACCGTGCTAGGTGGGACGGCTCTGGCACTTGGACATTTTGGACCTATTGGATCTCTGTGATACCAAGGCCTAACTCTAGAAAAATAGATCTTAAAGTGGGCCTTGAATACGAGTGCCCAACAAAATTCATGTCAAATTGACTATATTCTAAGCCATATAGGTACAATCATGTGTTATCAAATAATCTCTTAATAGAAGTAGATTAGATAATTTATTTTTTGGGTAGAGTACAGAACAAATTTAGTATTCTTCTTTTCTATTACAATGATGGATGCTTTTGGCAGCCTCGAAAGGATGGCAAAAGTTTGTGTATATCGGCAGCCTGTCAACAATATTCCTTGCTTTTCTGGTGTTCTTTCTGTTATTTACACACACACACAAAAAAAAAAAAAAAGGACCACATTCACCATCCCTCCCCGCTTTACATACTCAAATCCTCTCTGTAACCCCCAAAAAGAAGACAACAAAGCAAAAGTGAAAGAGCAGCTACAGAGAACCAAAAAAAACAAAGAAGCTAATTCACATCTGTCTTCTTATTCACTCTTCCTCCCCTGCTCCTCGGCCATCTTCTCTCTCCCATGGAAGAGTCTGAGTTTCTGGGTCCTCAAACGTCTCAACCACACGATCCCTGAGTTCAGTGTCGTTCACCTTGCAAAACCGGCTCGACCAATCTGACGGCTCAATAGCCCGAGTCCCAAGACCCGGGGCTCGATCCTTGGACCCCACATTCTGCTCATCCTGCCAATCAGACACATAAGTAGCCACCCTCCTGTAGAACTTCTCCTTGAACACTTCCCACACTTGGTACTTGTAGTGATTGATCCCCATAATAGGCCTATCTAGTGTGACAAAGTCGAACCCTTCCCTGAGATGAAAGTGGTGCACCTCGTTTAACAATGACGGGTTCAACGCTTCGGGCCTCACTATGCTCTTGTGCCTCTCGTGGGCCCTTGTCCTACACGTGTATCCAACCGTAACGCCCTTCCGTGGGACCTTCTTCAGACCCGACGGGCCAAAATTGTAGCAGAAAATCCGTACCTCCCCCACATTGCCCACCTTGGATTGGCCTCGAACCACATCACCAAGGGACAGATCCAGAGGCGAGTGGAAGAACTCATCCACGTCGATGAAGCCAACCCACTTGCAATGGCCCCGAGCCCGCAGCGCACAATGAGCAAAGCCCGCCTCCTGAGATTTGATCCAGGGCCACAAATGCCGAGTAACATTGTAATTTAGGTAATTCAGCATTTTGATCACGCGCTTGATGTCATCGTCGCTGTTATTATCATATAAAAACCAACGTTGCACCCCGATTTTAGCATGGTACATGATCCATTCTTGTAAAAACCGTGCTTGATTACGCAACATTGTGCAAACGCACATCTCATGCAGTTTCTCCTCCCCGTCTGCTTGGCCAAATTCAGGCCGTGCTATGGGCAGGGCTGCCGACGGCAATGCATCCCTACCCTTCAATTTGACAGAAACTCTAATAGAATCTGCCGGCCTTTGAAAACTCACTCGGCCATTTGAATTCAATACGCTCAAGGGGGTTTTGCAACGTGCGATCTCTTGGCCGATTGACAGAACTTCTGATCTTAGCAAAAGCTTGCGCATCCGAAATTCCCATCCGTACACGCATTCGAACCTGGTAGGGTCTGATAATTTGTTGGGCTTAAGGTTGAAGCCCTTGAAGAAGACTATGGTGGAGTTGTCGTAATCGATCATAGCCTCGTAAGCCAACGAATCCCAACGGTAGGTGGGACCTGGCCGGAGCAGGCGGCCGCCGCTGGCTTTTAATCTGAGGGTGACGATAACGCCACGTGGCTGCAGTGGGCACCGCACAATTGCCTGATGATCGGAACCGTTGCCGCCGTCTATGTATAGTGGGTTGAGCATGAGTACAGGCTCGCTGGAATTGGGAGAGAGATATACGCAGTCGATGCTATCCTTTGTATATAGGATAGACGATGGAAGGTGGTTTAGGAAGAGGAAACTTTGATCGGGAATCATAACCGTCTGGAGAATCGTAACTGACGGAGTCAATTGAGACTCCTCGGTGACTGCTTCCATTAACGGATTTGGCCACGTTGACAAGAGTTCCGGTTTAGTTCTCCCTGGTCAAAAATCAGTTGAAACTTACTGAGTCACTTCAATAATTTTTTTGGGGAAAATATACATACGAAATTCCTCAAAACTTTCAAATAGTAAAATCAATATACAACTGGCAATCGATTGCTCATCTGCGCTTTACTTTTTGAAATTGATGGTCAGAGTAGAAAATTCGTGATTAGCTAAACAGGATGATTGATAGAATTGATTATACATCCAACAAGAGAAAGAACTGACCGAGGAAGCTAATTTTGTGGGGAATCATACATGAGAACAATTTATAAACGTCAACGGATTCCAGAAATTTTGAAGAATTGCCGCAAGGTTGCGGTAAAAGATTTAAGTTTCGTAATACTTCAGATCATCATATAAGAGAATCATAGATTCAAAAAATCATCAACGAAGCTTTATCAATCCAGAAAAATAGGATAAAGTTTTTTGAAAATTATAGTCATCCAGAGAGTGATTACCTTGACCTCGGAGGAGATGGAAAGAGGAGTAAGATATGGAGGAGAACAGAATACAAAAGACGGCAACGAAGAGGGTACTCCAAAAGAACCTGCTCCATGTAAGCAGTTCTCTCTTGCTTCGATCTTTCATTTGTCTTACAGGAGCTACCCTCTCCTTCCCTCTGTTTCTGTTAGTATCAGAGTACTTGAAGATTCCCAGAAATTAATTTGTCATCCATACGCTGGCTTGCTTCTGCGTCCCTCAAGGCGTGTTCAGCCTGTTGCCGCCTTTTTCTTCTTCTTCCTTACAACCTAGAAATTTCTCTCCACGATCTCAACTGCTCTGTAAGAGACGGAGGGGAGAGAGTATGGAAACTGAGCGACAAGCAGGACGTCTGCACCGCTTCTGGAGTTTCTGATTTGATAATAGCCAAAAAAAAGAGAAAAGGGACCCACCGTATTTTCAATTTTTCAATTTCCAAGACGTTTTCAGTTGATAAATAAAATATTTTAAATTTGTAATGGTCATTCAAGAGGTCGTTGGCGTGGAACCTTCGGGGATGCGACGCCACTACGTCCGTTTGATTAGTCTGCGCTGGATTATATAAAATTCGTCAATTCTGATTTAGGAGTTCCATTATTCTTTTTTGTCATTTTATAAATATTTAAAAGATACAAATTGACTGGATATAAATTCTTCTTGTCTTTTTTTCAGTAATTATAAATTCTTATTATTAAATAAATAAATATATATATGTAAAGCCATAAGTAGAAAGATTTTAATAACTTTAAATCCTGCTGCGGCGTCGTCATATCCCCCACAATGGCCACCTACGGAGAAATTAGGCATTTCACCAGTAACGGCTTGTTTTTCCTCAATGTTTGGCAGGATACCTTTGGGCCATAATAATACTCATGAAGCCGTGGCTTCACAATATAAATCAACCTTTCGATTCGATTCAATTGAAGGAAGCAATTTCGGGCACTTCAAATTAGTCTTGTTGATTTCAAAACAACCGGTATGTCAACCATCTTGTACGTGAAGATTGAGCTTTTAGGCTATCTCAGTTCTCTATTTAAAAAATTAATCATAAATATCTCCAAAAATTATTCCGCCCGAACTCATTAATAATCGATTGTCTAGTATGATTCCAAATTTTGAATTGATTTTCTACGCACCATAATAAAAACAAGTAGAGAAAGAGGTCTTAGGAAGATTCTCTCAGGACTCCTTTAATACTCAAATCTTTGATACAGCTAAATTATAAGGAGAGAAAATTTTCTAAACTTTACATATTGTACATAAAGATTGAGGTCTATCTAAATTATGTGGCCTCTTTTTAGAGAGTTAAAAAGGTCTTATCTGAAAATTTGGCTATGTGCCCTATGATCTTTTAAACCTACATAGGTCTTGGCTCGGGGAGCACCGGGGTGAAGGTCAATTATATGAAATGAAGTCAAAGTGCTCTCAAACGATTTCTTCGAGTCAATCAGTACTTTGGAATACTTGGTAGAGTTACCTAGACAACTCTCCTAGAAAAACATCTTTGTGAGGTTGATAGCAACAATAGGTTAGGGAGGGTAGGGTGGTGTACAATTAGAGTATAAAAGTCAAGGAAATCCTTTCTCTCTCCCTCTTTGAGATCACTCATGATCCTCTCCTAAAAATCCCTCGCCCTTCCTCCTCTCTCTATCTCCTCGTCCAAGCACCTTCCATTCATTTGGCTAGTTCTCCTTTTTATAGATGAGGTCTTGGATTCTCCCAAGGAGGAAGAAGTTTTGTTTTGTTTTTATTAGACAGGTGATGTGCATCATAACCTAGGATTGGATGGATGATGGGTGTGCCATATATCTCACGTCCCAAATTTTAATTTTATTATTAATATTCAATCAATTATTATTAACTAATTAAATTATTATCCAATAATATTTAAATATAAATTTTACATTAATATTTGACCGACCATAATAAAGTAAAATATACCACAGACAGGATTTGAATATGATGCCACAACATTATATGGTTCCGTTACCGATTCAAATTATGACGTTAAATTTTACATAAGGAGTTATACCTGTCATTAAAAATCAGAGTATACAATCTGTAAAAAAAAATAAATCATAAATATATTCTGATAACAGTTGATCCATCTATTAGACGAATTGACAGTCTGACATCTTACAAACATAACATAATCTGAATAACTTAGAGTATCAATTATTACCGTTCAAAAAATAAATTCAAACTAAAAAGTATCAATAGATATATTATATACTGTCCAAAACTATAAATTAACATCATAAATGCATAATTTCTTAGTCTAAAATTTTCAAACAAATTCGATCCATCACTCCTGATCATCCTACATTATTCAAATCTCTCATCTGAGATGGTTAGTAAAACAGAAATAATAAATGAGTAAAAAGCTCANATACGCTAAAAATAAATTCACCCAATTTAATTTTAGATTCCTCAATAAAAATATCTGACCATTACAATTCCTCCCCTCTTAAAAAAACATCATCCTTGAAATACAAATTTCATCCACCAAACAAGTGTGGATATTTTTCCTTGATCTCGTCCTCTAATTCCCACGTTGCCTCCCTTTCAGTGTGATAACTCCACAGAACCTTCACCATCGGAATCACTTTTTGCCGCAAAATCTTATCTTGACGATCCACAATCTTCACCGGTTCCTTTTCAAAATATAAATCCTCTCGAACACGTAATGCTGAATAATCAATCACATGGGTTGGGTTGTACACATATTTTCCCGACATGGAAACATGAAGGACATTGTGCACTCCAGATAGAGTTGGTGGCAATGCCAATTTGTAAGCAACCTCACTGATACGCTCAAGTATCTTGAATGGCCCAGTGAATCATGGTCTAAGCTTTCCTTTCATGCCAAAACGAGCCACATCCTTCCATGGGGAAACCTTCAGAAAGACGCTATCACCAACTTCGAATTGAAGATCACGACGCCGTTGACCAGCATAACTCTTTTTTCTACTCTGAGCCTCCCGCAAGCATTCTCTAATCAGACTGACTTTAGCAATAGTCTCTTGCACTACGTCAAGACCCATAATCCTTCGATCTCCTACATCTTCCTAGCTAATCGATGACCGACGCTTCAGCCCATAGAGTGCTTTGAACGGGGCCATACCAATGCTCAACTGATAGCTATTGTTATAAGCAAATTCAGCTAATTCCAAGTGCGAATCCCAGCTACCACCCAGATCGAGAACTGATAAACGCAGCATATCCTCAAGGGTCTGAATGGTCCTTTCAAACTGGCCGTCAGTTTGAGGATGAAAAGCTGTACTGAATTTAAGCTGCGTACCCAATCTCTTGATGCAAACTCTGCCAAAATCAAGAGACAAATTGAGGATCTCTGTCGGAGATAATGGTAACCGGCACTTCATGCAACCTGACAATCTCCTCAATGTAGAGTTTGGCCAAACGTTTTAAGGGCAACGTAACTCTTGTGGCCAAAAAGTGAGTAGATTTTGTTAGGTGATCGATTACCACCCAAACACAGTCATGTCCTCGGACAGTCTTAGGGAGTCCAGTCACAAAGTCCATGGCAATGTGCTCCCACTTCCATCCTGGAATAGGCATCGACTGAAGCTTCCCAGCTGGATGCTGGTGCTCAGCCTTCACCTGCTGACATATCAGGCAACGAGCAACAAAATCAGCAACATCCTTCTTCAATCCTCTCCACCAGAACATCCTTCTCAAATCCTGGTACATCTTGGCACTACCAGGGTGAATGGTGTATCTAGACCGATGTGCCTCCTCAAGAATCTCGTCTCGCAATTCTTTGACATCAGGAACACACAACCGATCCTGAAATCTGAGAGCACCATCCTTACCGAGATGAAAACCCGCTCGGTGATCACTGCCCAGCTCCTCACGGATCAACACTAACAATGGATCTTCATGTTGAGTTTCTTTGATGCGACCAATGAAAAGCGGTTGCACTTGCAAGTATGACACTGTAGCTCGTGTATCATCTGAGTGCAATTGCAGCTGACAGTATTCCACATCCTCTAACATCCGCTGCTCTCTAATCATCATGCTGGCAACCAGCCCTACAGACTTTCTACTCAAAGCATCCGCCACCACATTCGCCTTTCCTGGCTTATACTGAATGTCGCAGTCATAATCTTTCAACAATTCCAACCATCTCCGCTGCCTCATGTTGAGCTCCTTCTGTGAGAACAGATATTTCAGACTCTTATGATCCGTGTAGATAACAAAAGTCTCACCATACAAATAGTGTCGCCAAATCTTTAAGGCAAACACTATGGCAGCCAACTCCATATCATGAGTCGGGTATCGAGTCTCATAAGGCTTCAACTGCCTAGACCCATAAGCTACGACCTTCTCGTGCTGCATTAGAACACACCCTAGACCTCTCAAGGCGCCACAAAACATTTCAAAACCTCCAAAGCTACCAGGAATCGTCAAAACAGGTGCCGACGCCAACCGTTTCTTAAGCTCTTGGAAACTGGCCTCGCACTGATTAGTCCAGTTGAACTTTGCATTCTTTTGTGTCATCTTGGTCAAAGGCGCAGCAATGCTCTAAAAATCTTTGACAAATCTATGGTAGTAACCCGCCAGCCCAAGGAAGCTTCGTACTTCGCTTGGCGTAGTGGGTTGTGACCAACCCGTGACTGCCTTAATCTTCGTCGGGTCCACTGATACTCTAGCTCTAAAAATAATATAGCCAAGAAAAGTCACCTGACTAAGCCAAAACTCACATTTTTTGAGTTTACCATAGAGTTGAGCCTCCCGAAGAGTTCGTAATACAACTCTCAAATGCTCCTCGTGCTCCTCATTAGACCGAGAGTACACCAAAATATCGTCGATGAACACTACCACAAAGTGGTCTAGGTATGGCTTGAACACCCGGTTCATCATGTCCATGAAGGTTGCAAGCGCATTAGTTAGTTCAAATGGAATTACCACAAATTCATAATATTCATAACGCGACCTGAAGGCCGTCTTAGCAATATCAGACTCCTAAATGCGCAGCTGGTGATATCCAGAACAAAGATCGATCTTAGAGAACACTTGCGCTCCCTTCAACTTATCAAATAAATCGTTGATCCTCGAAAGCGGATATTTGTTCTTCACAGTAACCTTATTGAGTTCACGATTATCGATGCACAATCTCATGGATCTATCCTTCTTCTTCACAAATAGAACAGGGGCTCCCCAAGGCGACATGATAGGCTGAATGAAACCCAAGTCTAACAATTCCTGCAACTGGGTCTTCAACTCTCTCAGTTTTTTCGGCGCCATATGGTAGGGGCCTCGGAAATTGGGGCAGCTCCCAGAAGCAGCTCAATAGTAAAATCCACTTCCCTTTCTGGCATAAGGCCTGGGAGCTCATTCGGAAATACATCAGCAAACTCACACACAACTATAATTTTCTCGAATTTCGCCTGAGGGGCGGCTTCCATTGATACATACGCTAAGAAGCCTCTACCACCTCCAAGTAGTAGGTGTCTAGCACGCAGAGCTGAAATGATTGGAAGGGAACCTCTGCCGCCAATGCCTTGAAACTTGAAAGGTGGACGCTCAGGTGGTTTAAAGCGTATGAGTTTCTCAGCACAGTCAATGCTGGCATGGCAAGCAGCCAGCCAATCCATCCCAAGGATTGTGTCAAATTTCAACATATCCAGTGGAATCAGATCTACTCGCAGACAATGATCTCCTATTCGAGTCGTACAACCCTCAAACACTACATCCATCAAAACAGACTCCCCAACAGGAGTGGATACAACAAGGGTGAAATCTAATGGCTTCGGCACGACTCCCAAATGTGGAACAAAGCGAGACGCCACAAAGGAATGAGTGGCTCCCGAATCGAATAGAACATAAGCAGGAGAGTCACAAATACGTATGGTACCTTGAACAACATCAGGTGAGTCTCGAGCCTGCTGCTCAGTGACTGCATACACTCGTCCAGATCTCTGCGGCCTCTGCTGTCCTGCTGTCCCAGGCACTCCTTGCTTCGGTGCTTTGCAATCCTTGATAAAATGTCCTGGCTTGCCACAATTGTAACATGTCCGGGGTGATTGATGCTCCCTAGAAGTCGGTGCTGGTGAAAATGAGGAAGGATTAGTAGGTGCAGACGATGACGCATTGTAATACCTAGCGATATGTCCTGTCTTCTGGCACTTGAAACACTGCTTTCCTCCTCCTCCTTGACCTCTGGCGTTCGGACGCTTCTTAAGGAAAGAGCGTTGTGGTTTGTCCCCAGTCGGAGTGCTTGCTATCTGCTGGATCTGACATCTTCAAAGTAAGGCTTGCTCGATAATCATAGCACGCTTCAGCATCGCGCCATACTCCACCAAATCGAAAGGAAGTAGCAGCATCTGGATAACATTGTTCAATCCGTCTTGAAATCGCCAAGCCTTTCTTTCTTCATCATCCACCAAGTAAGGAGCAAAGCGAGATAGAGCGATAAACTGAGCCTCGTACTGAGCCGATCTATCACTTTTCTAACTAGATCAAGTTCGAAATCAGACTCAGGAACCTCAGATTCCTCCTTCTCTCTCTTCCTCTTCATGCTCTCTCTCTCCTCTATGTGGAAACCTTGAAAAATGACTCTTGAAAATCCCCGCGGGGTTTGTATTTCTTGGGCCAGTGCTCAAGCGCCAACCAGCACCCAGTGGGCACTACGATGCACAAATCAGCGCCTACCTCGGGCACTCGAATGCCTAGCAGGCATTGTAGCACTTGCTTAGGCACCCGCGGCACCGCTCGAGGCGCTCGACGAGTGCCCCAGACCGAGACCTCCTACCACTTTCAAAACTAAATTTTCCTACATGGATTAGCCTAATCTTGATTATATTAACTTAATTATCCGTAAGTATAATATTTAAAAACCGATACATTACAAATACCGGTTTCGGAGGCATCAGTTTGAATGACAAAGGGCTTAGAGAAGTCGGGCAAGGCTAATACCGGTGTAGCGGTGAGGGCCATCTTAAGGGAGGAGAATGCATGTTCTACTTCCTAGTCCACAGAAAGGCCTACTTCCTTAGTAATTGCGTGAAAGGAGCCAAGATGTGAGCATACCAAGCAACAAATCACCTATAGTAACTGGCGAGATTGAGAAACCCACGTAATTGTCTCACAGTGGTAGGTGTCGGCGAGTTTTGGATGGCTTGGATTTTATCAGGGTCCACGGCCACACCCTACTTCGATATAACGTGACCAAGGCATGCGAACGACAACCGCCCAAACTCACATTTGGATTGTTTAGTGAAGGAGTTATCCCATAGGATTCGTAGGACTTGAGAGAGATACTGGAAGTGCTGTTCCCAGGAGGTGGTGTACACAAGAATATCATCAAAAAACACTAATACAAAACTCTGAAGTACCAGCCGAAACATAGCATTCATTTCGGCCTAGAAAGAGAGGGGAGCATTCAACAGCCCAAAGCGCATAACTAGGAGGTAATAGTGTCTCTCATAGGTCTGAAAAGATATCTTGTAAAATCCTTGAAATAGACACGCATTTGGTTTTATCCGGCTACAGATCCAATTTGGAGAAAACGCTGGCACCAAACAACTCATCCAATAGTTCGTCCACTGTGGGAATGGGAAACCGGTCCTTCACGGTGATTTCATTGTGTGCGACAATCTACACAAAATTGTCAACTACCATCTTTTTTCTTAACAAGTAGGACGGGTGATGAAAATGGGCTTGTGCTGGGTCATATAATCCCTTCATCCAGCATTTCCTTGATCATCTTTTCTATCTCATCTTTCTGAAAATGTGGATATCAGTAGGATTTGACATTTATCGGAGTGGTGTTGGGATTTAGGAGAATCCCATGGCCGGTGGTGCGGCAGGGTGATAGTCTCCAGGGAAGGGCAAATACATCAGCATAGGTGGAAATAATGTTGCAGAGAGTAGCAAGTGTTGAGGGATGGACACTATTAGGAAGGTGATTTTCAAGAGAGTTTACCATTGAATTAGCCTCTAGGGAAGAATATGGGATGGGATGGATAGTGAGCTAGAAATAGGATGTAGTAGAATAAGTTAACTCCTCACGCCTCAGTTGACCCAATGTCATGGAAGAAATGGTAGCTGGCTGCAGTCCATGAAGGATAACGTGAGTACCAGCATAATCAATACTCATCCAGAGGACTTTATAATAAAATAGCACCGGCCCAATAGTGGACAACCACTGCACTCTCAACACCATGTTAGCCCCAAGAATTGGTAACGAGTAGAGGTCCACCTTGAATTGGGTTTAATCCAAGGTGACATAGACATTAGCACAAAGTCCTTCACAGTGTAGATAATCGCCATTACTCACCGTGACATTGAAATGTTGAGAGGGCTCAATTGTCTGCCCCAAATTTTTGGCCAAATGAGTTTGGAGAAAATTATGTGTGGATCCACTGTCCACTAAAATAATCACTGCACAGCTAGCTACCACCCCTTGTAGCCTCAATGTAGACGGGGCAGAGTGCCCTTCTAAGGAATGAAGAGAAATAGTGGGGGTATCTTTGGTAGTTGGGAAAAACTTCGTTGTGGGCTCTATTGCTGGAAAAGTTTTAGGAGGCATTTCAGGCATGCAAGATTTGTCCTCCGGATGGCTTTCCTCCTCCTCAGTGATCAATCACAGGAATTGTTGGGGCTTACAACGGTGGCCAGGAACAAATCGTTCCTCACAATTGAAGCACAAGCCACGTTCACGGCGAGTGGCCATTTTAGCGGGGGTAAGTCTTTTGATGGGAAATTTGGGTGGAGGTTGTGAGCACGAGGGCAATTTTGCGGTGGCATGTGGGTGGTTATAGGCAATTTAGGGACTGATGGACGGTGGAAGTGGATGCGTCTGGCGTCTAACTTTTCATCCTCCAATTTTGCCATACTGATTGCTTTAGGTAAGGAGATAGGTTTCAACAACGGTAGTTCCCACCAGATTTCATCACGTAAGCAAGAGATAAAACAACTCAGGAGATTAGTAGAAGTAAGACCGATTGTACGTGTAGAGAGGGTCTCAAACTCGGACATTTAGGCTGTGACAATGGTGGTTTGCCAAAGTTTGTAGAGCGTCGCTTCATGATTAAGATTGGAGGAAGGTCCAAATGGAAGCTCCAGGTCACGGGCAAAGAGCTCCCAGGTGGAGAGCTACCAGGTCAAAGACATCCACTAATACCATTGAAGGGCAGAACCAGTCATGTAGAAGGCAACAATTCTGGCCAGGAGGAGTGTTATGATAATGAAAGAATTGCTCGATTTGGAAAAGCCAGTCCAATACATTTTTGCCAATGAAGAAGGCAATTTTGAGTTTAGGCAGACAAGGGTAGTGAGAGAGTTATAAATCAAGGCTGGCATGTGATAGAAGAGGTAGGGTATGAGGTGGAGAACGGGAAAAAATAGATGATGTGATGTACCGTATTTTCAACTGAAAATTTAGCAGAGTTCTAGTTGTAATATGGACGTCGGCCAAATAGAAAACTTATATAACAATCCTGTGCATTAAATATACAACCTCAACAATACTAAAAATCCTTCAATATTAACCCCAACTTCCAGGCAATACAACAGACCAACACAGAACCCTAAAAACTGCCACAATCATTCCGTGGGTCCAATCTTATGTCTCCGAACACAACATCGGACATAGAGAGATGCCACTGGGTAGCTAAAATAAATCATAAAAATCTACGAAAGTATAAACATCCATCGATACAGCAGAACTATACTATAGATATTTCCTTATCATCAACATCATCATATGCATACGTTCATGAATAAAATCCGATAGAAATACAGAATAATCCCATAAAAAAACATAAGATTATAAAACTAAGTCCATAAGAGTATCTTCATTGTCTTCGAGCTTATCCGACTCAAATCCTCTACCCTGCCTTAGCGGGTAAAACTCACACTCATTTGGAGGGAGAAAAATAGCAAAGGTGAACCAAAAGCTCAACAAGGCACTTAAATAAATAAAAGGACATGCAATTTTCATATTCCAAAACATAATAATACATATAGGAGGATACAGAGATGCATATGAGACTATAGATTATGGTTTAGAAAGAATGGTTTCATGATTCATTCCATAATTCTTTGGTTCGTTTCCTTAATTATTAATTCATTACTAAAAACTTATTTCATTGAGAGACCGGGGCCAGTAGGCTTTACTAACCAAAGGAGTGGTTGATCATTACCTGAATTGTGCTCAATTTACACAATCTAAGGCCGATATCCTCTTATTCTGGACCCAGAGGGGGGTCATATGTATATCAACCCTATAGACGGGGCCATAGTCACAGGCCGCAAGCAACATTCATAACAGACGATGATCTCCCATTATAATATATTAAGGCATGCTAAGAAATATCACCCGCTATAAAACACGACATAGGATACACGGTTAGAACAATCATTGAATTGTCACTGTAATATTTATGACATGTTAAAATTTGTTATAAAAAATCCTCTGTCCAAGTTCTTAATTCTTTATTTCTTTAAGGAATTCTATTCTTAAATACAAAATTCTTCGTACCCACTCTGTTGGAGAATATTTCATAAGCCAATTAGTTTATAAATCCGTCACTTAATTGTAGAATTCCCTTCATTATTAGATTTCCTTTTCCATAAGCATATTTTGATATAGACTTTCATATTTCCTTGTGATTTTGGCTTCTCACGTGATCATCGTTCATGCATAATTCTTCTTTGGAGCTTGGGGGATTTAAGAATTCATTTTCATTAATGCCAAATAGGATTATATGGCTTTTGATTGATAATCCTTTCATAATTGATTCATGACATGATTTTTAAAACATATTCAATTGACATTTTCGTAATATATATATAAATGTTCATAAGGATTGGAATAAGTAAAGAATTCTTACCACCGTATGCTGAATGTAACTTTCGAGTGTCCGGGCATCAAATACCTTCCCAAAAGCATGCTATATAATTTTCAAAACAAGATCATGCATAAATTACGGTCAATTCGTATGAAACCCAAAGGGATGCGGGTTACGGTTTTGGTGAGTATAAAACTCTACGAAACTATAAACGCGGACACCCAATTGATAAATTAACATATTTATGGCACGGGAAATAATATCCTAAGGCCAATTTATATATAAATTTCAATGTAATCAGTGAACTCCTCTGGGGCCCGGGTTTAGGGCTCCGTGTTTGAAAACAAATCAAAACTACTAAATTGGGTGTGAAATTTACATATTTGCATGCCTGAGTCATGGGTAATAATTATCTAAGGCCAAATTATACATAAAATTCGAAATAGACGGTAAAATGGGTCCGAGTTGGGTTGGGGTTCTAAGTTGCAAAAAACTACTCAAATCTTGATATTCGGACATAAAATCGATTTATTTTCATGTTTAGGTCATGAGTAATATAATATATAAACTTATTCGGGTATTGAACGAAGATACTTAAAGAAAACGGAATAAAAGTGCAGGAAAACAAAAGAGGAGAATATGAGTGTAATTGTCTCGACCCAATCTATCACTTTTCTAACTGGCTCTAACTCGGAATCGGACTCCGGGACCTTGGATTCTCCCTTCTCTCTCTTCTCTCACCCTCTTCTTGTGCATGGAGGCCGAAATCTGGCTGAATCAAAACCCTCGCAAGTTTAAATACCTTGGACCGGCACCCAGCAAGCACGGGCTCGCTGGATCCCACACTTGCCACGGCCGCTCTAGTGCCCGACAGGTGTGGGTCCACTGGACCCGATGCCGCGGTGCCACCTCTGGCTCCCTACGGGCCTTCCTCTAGTAACTTATCTTATCGTCCCAAAACTTATTTTTCCATATATATTAAGGCCAATCTTAATTATATTAACTTAATTATCCATAATTACTATGTTTGAGAACTGGTACATCATAGGTGAGGACGCAAAGAATGTGGTAGGCGTTGGTAGTACTGATGGATTTGTTGTTTGTGCTAGGGATTTCTCGATTCAAGCCAAGGATTGACAAATTTCATGGAGGGATTGTTGCAGTTGTTCTACAGTGGAGGCGTTGGAGGCGATTCCCTTAGAGTGCTGTTGAACGGTCGCCAGAACTACCTTAAACTTTGTAGAGAGACCGACGATGGAGTTCTTCAAGGCTTTATAACGTATTGTCATGGACCGAGCACATTCCACCACATATGGCAGCCGTCAAACCTAACCTTTACACATATACGGTATAATACTAACTTGGTTGACATAAAAATTTCTCTTTTCTTTTAAACATACCCTATCGCGTACACTGGATCGCTTAAGGTCAAACTCCTTGAGTTGGCCATCAAAGTTTTAACTCCATATTAAGGTTGGTCGATACGAAGTTCTCGACATGAAATGAGATGCTACTAGAAATATCAATTTCATCCTTCCATATTATAATTACGGAAACATGCTAACATCCATAAATTCTTTTACAGCGGAAATATTTTATAAGTCCTTAAAATATCAAAAGAAAATACATCAATTCCTTCACTGATCAGCTCCGGCCAGCCATGCCGTCTAGTTACTTCATATGACTCTACTCAATTTTATCTTCCATAAGCTTTTCATCATCTAAAAAACAGTAAAAGTGAGCTATAAAACCTAACAAGGTACCCACATGCATAAAACATTAACATACATAACATTGGATCAAAGTAAAAGTCTCATAACATAACTTAGCATACGAAAATCACAATATCGTTTCTTCTTAAGTTCAAATTTCCTTGTTCATGTTCTTATTATCTTGTCTTCAGAAAGTTCATAAAAGTCGAACGAAATACTTATCATCTTTATGGATTGGACGAGAGCGGACAACATTAAGGAATGGTTGTGTACTACCCCACAACCTAAGGCCGTATCCTCCTATTATACTCCTAAAGGCAGACGGTAATGCCTTTTACCCGACATACGAGGCTGTAGTCCATAAGCCTTGTGCCACCAGAAATTTTCCCGTGGCCCAGGAGTAGTCCTCGAGTGTCACTCTAATATCCTTCATCCAGTTGTAACAGCAAGTTTAATAGAAACTTGGTTCTTGGTTCATATCTTTCAATGGCCATCTATCATAGTCTAAAAGTCGAAAGTCATAGAGTTCGACTTGCTATTTGGATTACATACATTTTTCCTTGTTCTTGTAACCTTTGTTCTTAACTTCAACATTTGAAGTCCGTAAAGCCTCTCATTTAATGTCTTAAAATCGAAGATCTTTTATCAAAGCCGGAGGTCTTATGTCAAAAGCCAGAAGTCAATCATATACTTTAAGCCGATTTCAAATTCGTGATACAAGGCTGGTTTCAAAATCACAAGGCAATGCCGGTTTTAAAATCTCAACATAAATGCCAGTTTCGATTAAGGCCGATTTCAATTATTCTATAAGGCCGGTTTCAAATCAAGGCCGGTTTCAAATTCAAAGGCAAATGCCGGTTTTGATTAAAGCCGATTTCAATTATTCTATAAGGTCGATTTCAAATCAAGCCCGGTTTCAAAATCAAAGGCAAATGCCGGTTTCAAAATTTCAATACAAATGCCGGGGGTCTTTTTACTCATGTCAGATATCTTAAAAGCTTGTTCGTGGCCAGAATTCATGCAAGTAAGGTAAAAACGGAGATCTTTGTGAAAACACATAACAGAGCTTCCTTTAAACATGGTATTAATAGAAATCTAGATGATCAGAACAAATATCATGCATACCGTAACAAAGTTCATCAAAAATCAGACATACTTGCATTGCAAATATAAACTATAGAAAGATGAGTACGCTTATAGTAAATCATGAATTTAAGGGGGGTACACTTGCCTGGATTGGATCTATGAATCCTGTACTTGGTTCTGACTCGAAGTTCTTAGTGCCTTTACATGGTCGTTTGCCGAACTTCCTATCCTAACTCATGGGGCCATTATTTGTAAGCATTGGAGTTGGTGGTAGTAAGTAGGGCAGGTCAACTGCTTGTACTTCTTTTCTATAAGGTCATCAGGGTGGTTGGGAGCAGGTTATCTACTCAGGCATGGTCATCTTGACTCTACTTTTTGTAAGGGTTTCTTTATTGTTTCCAGTTAATTGGCATTGACGGTTATGTCTCCTTTTAGGGCTTTCTATTGTCTCAACACTTTCAGCCTCCATCTTACACTGATTCACCTTTTATTCTTTTAAATATTCTTCCTTCATTTCGAGTCAACTATCGTTGACCAGATTAGATTTCTCTTTCGCGTTTTCGGTCAACTGGTATTGACCGGATTTCGTTGCTCCTTCTGGTCAACTGGTGTTCAACCGAATTTTTACGTATCCCGGTCAACTGACATTGACCGGATTAACTTATCTTTAACATTTTCCGGTTAAACTGGCATTGACCGGATTACTTTCCTCTTTCCCCTTCCGGTCAACTCCGGTTGACCGGATAAGTCTTCCTCTAAGCTTTCCAGTCAATAGGTGATGACCGGATTACGATTTCCCCTCACCTCAAAAGAATTTGGTCCTTACACGTATGGTCATTCCCTCTGCCATGGCTCCCAATGAGAGCACCTTTGTTATGCACTAAGATCTAGCAACATATAGAGAAAGGAAACAGAGAAGAGAGATAGATGAAGGAGGCAAAGAGTAGAGAAGAAAGAGAGGGAAGGGGAGTCTGACAGAGAGAGAAAAGTTTAAGAAAAAGAGTAATGTATTGTCTGCCTTCTGTAACAATCCCCTTATTCTACTTATAACAACATACACTTGAGCCCCTTAACTGTTCTTCTATTCCTCATAATAGCGCACATGTGAGCCATGTGGCATAAAAATATAACAGAATACCCTATGCCTATCAGTAACAGCATAATAGGAAAAAAAATAAATGATATAATTTAGCACATGTGACAGAACAAAAATAATCAAATTAATTATAATCCTGAAATTTCAGGGGAACCCAATTTGTCTAGGTGCTCCTTCTGGCAACCGGTTGGCTCGTTTGTGACGTAGGCATAGTCGTAGTGATGAGTCCTATAACAAAACACCACGATCATAATGACAAAAAATAATCACAAAGGAAAGGGAGAAATAAAACATACATGTTCGAGTCGTACAACCCTCAAACACTACATCCATCAAAACAGACTCCCCAACAGGAGTGGATACAACAAGGGTGAAATCTAATGGCTTCGGCACGACTCCCAAATGTGGAACAAAGCGAGACGCCACAAAGGAATGAGTGGCTCCCGAATCGAATAGAACATAAGCAGGATAGTCACATATATGAATGGTACCTTGAACAACGTCGGGTGAATTTCGGGCCTGCTGCTCAGTGACTGCATATACTCGTCCAGATCTCTGCGGCCTTTGCTGTCCTGCTGTCCCAGGCACTCCTTGCCTTGGTGCTCTGCAATCCTTGCTGAAATGTCCAGCCTTGCCGCAATTGTAACATGTCCGGGGCGATGAAAACTCATTTAAATTTATTATTATTTATATCACCATAAGTATTTATATATTTTTATTTCGTAATAAATTTAATTTCACCCGATTAAATCTTTTAATTTCATTCATAAAAATATCCGGGTATTACAATCCTCCCCCCTTAAAAGAATTTCGTCCTCGAAATATAAATTTTATCCACCAAACAAGTGTGGATATTTTTCTTTAATTTCGTCCTCTAACTCCCACGTTGCCTCTCTTTCAGTGTGATGACTCCACTGAACCTTTACCATCGGAATCACTTTTTGCTACAAAATCTTATCTTAATGATCCACTATCTTCACCGGTTCCTCTTCAAAAGATAAATCCTCTCGAACCTGTAATGCTGAATAATCAATCACATGGGTTGGATCGTACATATATTTTTACAATATGGAAACATGAAAGACATTGTGCACTCCAAATAAAGCCGGTAGCAATGCTAATTTGTAAGCAACCTCACTGATACGCTCAAGTATCTCGAATAGCCCAATGAATTGCGGTCTAAGCTTTCCTTTCATACCAAAACGAGCCACACCCTTCCATAGGAAAACTTTCAGAAATACACTATCACCAACTTCGAATTGAAGATCACAACGCTGCTGATTAGCATAACTCTTTTGTCTGCTCCGAGCCTCCCGTAAGCTTTCTCTAATCAAACTGACTTTAGTGGTAGTCTCTTGCACTACGTCAGGACCCATGATCCTTTGATCTCCTATCTCTTCCTAACTAATCGGTGACCGACACTTTCGGCCATAGGGTGTTTCGAACGGGGCCATACCGATGCTCGACTGATAGCTGTTGTTATAAGCAAATTCGGCTAACGCCAAGTGTGAATCCCAGCTACCACCCAGATCGAGAACAGATAAACGCAGCATATCCTCAAGGGTCTGAATGGTCCTTTCAGACTGGCCATCAGTCTGAGGATGAAAAGCTGTGCTGAACTTAAACTGTGTACCCAACTCCTGATGCAGACTCCGCCAAAATCGAGAGACAAATCGAGGATCTCTGTCAGAGATAATGGTAACCGGCACTCCATGCAACCTGACAATCTCCTCAATGTAGAGTCTGGCCAAACGTTCTAAGGGCAACGTAACTCTTGTGGCCAAAAAGTGAGCAGATTTCGTTAGGCGATCGATTACCACCCAAACACAGTCGTGCCCTCGAACAGTCTTAGGGAGTCCAGTCACAAAGTCCATGGCAATGTGCTCCCATTTCCATCCCGGAATAGGCATCGACTGAAGCCTTCCAGCTGGATGCTGGTGCTCAGCCTTCACCTGCTGACATACCAAACATCGAGCCACATAATCTGCAACATCCTTCTTCAATCCTCTCCACTAGAACAACCTCCTCAAGTCCTGGTACATCTTGGCACTACCGGGGTGAATGGTGTATCTCGACCGATGTGCTTCCTCGAGAATCTCCTCTCGCAATTCTTTGACATCAGGAACACACAAACGGTCTTGAAATCTGAGAGCACCATCCTTACCGAGATGAAAGCCAGCTCGGTGATCACTGCCCAGTTCTTCGCGAATCAACACCAGCAATGGATCTTCATGTTGAGTCTCTCTAATGCGACCAATGAAAAGCGGTTGCACCTGCAAGTATGACACCGTAGCTCGTGTATCATCAGAGTGTAATTGCAGCTGGCAGTTCTCCACATCCTCTAACATCCGCTGCTCTCTAATCATCATGCTGGCAACCAACCCTACCGACTTCCTGCTCAAAGCATCCGCCACGACATTCGCCTTCCCTGGTTTATACTGAATGTCGCAGTCATAGTCTTTTAACAGTTCCAACCACCTCCGTTGCCTCATGTTGAGCTCCTTCTGAGAGAACAGATATTTCAGACTCTTGTGATCTGTGTAGATGACAAAAGTCTCACCATATAAATAGTGTCGCCAAATCTTCAATGCAAACACAATGGCAGCCAACTCCATATCATGAGTCGGGTATCGAGTCTCATAAGGCTTCAACTGTCTAGACCCATAAGCCACAACCTTCTTGTGATGCATTGTAATACACGCTAGACCTCTCAACAAGGTGTCATAGAACACTTCAAAACCTCCAAAGCTATCAGGAATCGTCAAAACAGGTGCCGATGTCAACCGCCTCTTAAGCTCTTGGAAACTGGCCACACATTGATCAGTCTAGGTGAACTTTTCATTTTTCTGTGTCAACTTGGCCAAAGGCGTAGCAATGCTCGAAAAATCTTTGACAAATCTATGGCAGTAACCCGCCAGCCCAAGGAAGCTTCGTACTTCGCTTGGCGTAGTAGGTTGCGACCAACCCGTGATTTCCTCAATCTTAGTCGGATCCACGGATACTCCAGCTTCGGAAATAATATGGCTAAGAAAAGTCACCTGACTAAGCCAGAACTCACATTTCTTGAGTTTCCCATAGAGTTGAGCCTCCCGAAGAGTTCCCAATACAACTCTCAAATGCTCTTCGTGCTCCTCATTAGACCGAGAGTACACCAAAATATCGTCGATGAACACCACCACAAAGTGATCTAAGTATGGCTTGAATACCCGGTTCATCATGTCCATGAAGGCTGCAGGCGCATTAGTTAGTCTGAATGGCATTACCACAAATTCGTAATGCCCATAGCGCGACCTAAAAGCCGTCTTAGCAATATCAGACTCCCGAATGCGCAGCTGGTGATATCCAAAACAAAGATCGATCTTAGAGATCACTTGTGCTTGCTTCAACTGATCAAATAAATCGTCGATCCTCGGAAGCGGATATTTGTTCTTTACCGTAACCTTGTTGAGTTCACGATAATCGATACACAATCTCATGGATCCATCCTTCTTCTTCACAAATAGAACAGGGGCTCCCCAAGGCGATGTGCTAGGCCGAATGAAACCCAAGTCTAACAATTCCTGCAACTGGGTCTTCAATTCTCTCAATTCCGCCGGCGCCATGCGATATGGGGCCTTGGAAATTGGGGCAGCTCCCGGAAGTAGCTCAATAGTGAAATCCACATCCCTTTCAGGCGCAAGGCCTGGGAGCTCATCCGGAAATACATCAGCGAACTCACGCACCACTGGAATTTCTTCCAATTTGGCCTCAGGGGCGGCCTCCACCGATACATACGCTAAGAAGCCTCTACCACCTCCAAGTAGCAAATGTCTAGCATGCAGAGCCGAAATGATTGGAAGAGAACCTCTGCCGCCAATGCCTTGAAACTCGAAAGGTGGATGCTCGGGTGGATTAAAGCGTATGAGCTTCTTAGCACAGTCAATGCTGGCATGGCAAGCAGCCAGCCAATCCATCCCGAGGATTGCGTCAAATTCCAACATATCAAGTGGAATCAGGTCTACTTGCAGACAATGATCCCCTATCCGAGTAGTACAACCAGCATACACCACATCCATCAAAACAGACTCCCCAACAGGAGTGGAAACAACAAGAGTAAAGTCTAATGGCTTCGGCGTGACTCCCAATTGTGGTACAAAACGGGACGCCACAAAGGAATGTGTTGCTCCAGAATCAAATAGAACATAAGCAGGAGAGTCACAAATATGAATGGTACCTTGAACTACATCGGGCGAGTCTCGGGCCTGCTGCTCAGTGACTGCATAAACTCGTCCAGATCTTTGCTGCCTCTGCTGTCCTGCTGTCCCTGGTACTCCTTGCTTCGGTGCCTTACAATCCTTGATAAAGTGCCCAGGCTTGCCGCAATTGAAACAAGTCCGGGGTGAATGATGCTCCCTAGAAGTCAGTGCTGGTGGAAATGACGAAGGATGGGTAGGTGCAGACGATGATGCAGTGCAATACCTAGCGATATGTCCTGTCTTCTGGCACTTGAAACACGACTTTCCTCCTTGACCTTTGAAATTCGGACGCTTTTTGAGGAAAGGGCACTGTGGTCTGTCCCCGGTTGGAGTGCTTGCTGCCTGCTGGATCTGATCTCTCCGAAGTAGGGCTTGCTTGATAATCATAGCAAGCTTTAGCACCGCGCCATACTCCACCAAATAGAAAGGAAGTAGCTGCATCTGGATAGCATCGTTCAGTTCGTCTTGAAATCGTCAGGCCTTCCTTTCTTCATCATCCACCAAGTAAAGAGTAAAGCGAGATAGAGCGATAAACTGGGCCTCGTACTGAGCGACCGACATGCTCCCTTGACGCAGGGACATGAATTCTACCTCCTTTCTAGCTCGAACACAAGGGGAAAAGTATTTGTTATTGAAGTGACGCTGGAACTCCTCCAAGTGATCTCATTGACTATCACGTGCAATTCCCTCTACAACATCTTCCACCAATGATCTGCCTCTCCAACAAAGCGATGCAGAGCGAGACGGACCTTTTCTGTCGGTCCACAAAGAATAACCTCAAATGCCTTCTCTATCCTAGCCATCCATTCCTCAGCAATTATAGGGTCAGGTAGACCAGCAAACTCGGGAACCCGCTGATCAAGAAAGTCACGCATCACTCGACGCTCCCGATCCTGCCCATTATGATGATCTCCTGCTGCAGATGAACTGGTACCCCGAGGTCCTATGACTTGAGCACTAATTGCTTGGTTCACCAGGTATGCCATGTCACGAAGAGCACTTCAGACCTTTGTAATTTCTTCATTGCTAGCGGGCTCAGGCGCACTAGGTGATCGATTCGCATTAACACTTCGTTGTTTAGACATTCTAAAATAACAATTAAAGTTAGTATTTGAGTGTCAGCTAATCCTTTAAATCCTTGAATGCTATCCACATCACCATTTTTCAAATAAATTACGAGACCCAAAAAATATCCCCACGAATCCCTTAGACTCCTAATCCTCGATCAACTACATAGGAGCTAACTTTTTCTCTAATACCATAACGGTGGCGACCCAAGCCTAAATACTCAAACACATGGCTCGAGCCGCTCACGCGGACTCAAAATTTAAAACCAAATATCATAAATTTCACATTCTAACTATTCCATTCACTTACATTTCTACATCATGATAAACTCAATAAAAATATATAAGTCTCAATAACAACTTAATCTCATCATCCGGCTATCAGGACCATCTTCTCATGCGTTTTTCCTCCAAGCTAAATGTTGTCAACTCAATTTGGAGCTAAGAAAATACAATGGTGAGTCAAAACCCAGCAAGTGATATAATCAAAAACTCTGACAATAATAACGATCTCGGATACCATCTACTAAGGTCTCAACATACTCTGACAACCTACTATATTCGAGACAGATTGCAACACGTCGTAAATACGACTCTAGGCAAATAGGTCCCACAAGACCCGAACATCCAAAAATAACAAGAGTGCCAATAAACAGTGGTAATTTCCTAGAATCCGACATCAACTCAACCGGTTGACTTCACACTCCAAATTAAACTGGGAATTTTCTCTCTCTTATCTTCATATGTGATGTATAGCATGGACAATGATGAGTCTAATTCGAGAATCTGGCATTGTAAAATTATAAGAATTGAAAATAGCATGTATATTGCATAGAAGCTATGTGTTGTAATCATGGCATGTCAAAATAAAGTGAAATGAAATAATAAGAATTGGCATTCTACATCAATTGTCAAACTTATTTAATTTTAAGTCATTTCATTATAAATCCCATATCCACTATATATGTTGATGTTTGACTCTAACTCCGGTGGAAAGTTTTTTGGTGTTCTTGTGAAAATTCACTTGAGAAAAAGTCATCTTCAATGGCATGAGAGATCCACATTTGATACATATATGATGCACGTATGATCATAATTTGGAGAGAATTTACACGCCTTACTTAGACATAAAAGGAGCTCATGCACTATTTCTAGTGATTGGTGTGCTTGAAGGGGTGCTTGTGCGTCGTTTCATAAAAAGATTTTTGCATGTGGTGTTTGTATGCCAATTGCTATTGTTTGAATGTCATCTTTTAGTATACAAATATCAGACACTTTTTAAGCAATTTTACTTTGTTTTGGTGCAGAGAGAGTGATAGTTTATTCAAAATACTTTGAGTCACGAATTGAGTGAAAAAAGGAGAAGAAAATGATGAGATTTTGCTAATTCTGGCATTTTGATCACATTCTTTTCCTTTTTTTTTAATCATCTAGGCTAATTAATATAATTCACTCATGGTAAAACTTTACTAATATTCTAGTTACTATTTGAAATAATTTATCAGGAATTTTTATTGGAACCTAGATCTCTTATTTGAATTGTGAGAAAATAATCAACCATTCACAATAAACGCATAACAATTATCAATAATAAAATAAGATATAATTTTATGTCGAAAATTCTCTTAAGAATGAGAGAAAAAAATTATGAGACAATACGTTTAAAATATCTCTACTATGCAATCAATTTGGTTACACAAATTCTATAAATATAAGGATTAGACACCTTATAACAAATAGACCGAGTAATAATAAATATAAGATGAAAGAATAGAAAATATAACTGATAAAGCATCCTTCTCAACTCTAAGAATATCGTATTTAAAGTCGGCGGAGATTAAAATATAATTCAAAATTTAACCGAATACTCAAATCTTCATTTCCTTTATTTTCTCTCTCTTTCTTTTTTTTTTCCCTCAAAGACGATACTTTAGGTCTTAAAAAATACAAATAGTTCATCCTAAAAATATATTAGCGTGTTTTCATACTGCAAATTGTGCTCAAACACCCATCAGACGCACCTCGACCTTGAGTGCTACTAGAATCATTGCCTCAAGCACCCTTCTGGAATTGGCGCTCCAAGCACCCCACGAGTACGTTTTGAGCACTTGGCTACTAGATTCGGTGCCTAGAGCACCCCCTCAGCAGTGCCTTGAGCGCTCTCCTTTTGGAATCAGCATTTCAAGCCTTGGTTGCCCATGCGAAGTGTCTCAAGCGCTCTCCCTCTAGAATTGGTGCATGTGACCTTGTGTGGTCTTCTTCGAACTATCAAACAGTATGTCAAATGGGTAAGGTTTCATATAGGAGTGACTCACAACTCAAGAAATTTATCCTTTTACTATTTTACTATTTATTATTTAATTTCTCTAAATTAGTGATGAGTCTGAAGGTAATTTTAATAGGTTTATNTTTCTTTTTTATATATCTTTTCCAAAACCAATCGACCTATTAGTGTTATTTATTACTTTTAATTTTTTCTGCAACACTTATCTTTTAGTTCAAAGATATTTTTATTATTTTGTTGAGTTTTGATAACCCCCTTATAAAAACTCAATATTGAGCCGGACGTCATTATAAAACACACCAGACGCTTTAAAATTAAATGTGAAAGAGGTATGAGCGGACTTTCTTCTCTTCGCCAAGCGTCATTTCATAAAATTAGAGAGTAGAGAGAGCCGTTTAAGAGAAACATAGGAGAGAAGAAAAAAAAAGAAATTGGAGAATAAAATTTTCTTACTCTTACTCTAAAATTTCTTATTTTGTCTCGGATCGGTTGTAAATACTCTATCTCAAGAGTTTGTATAATTAAATTTTAGATAGTAAAAATTTTTTAAAATTTGTCTTGTAATTTTTTTCTTAATTAAAAAAAATTTTCCTATTAAAAATTATTATACATTATTGTGTCTTATGTATTCGCCATTTGGTGACAAGCAATCGACGGAGGTTTGGGTATTATTCCACTGCACCGGGTGATATATATCCGGGTCAAATCCCCGACATATTTGCCATTACTTTCATAAATGCTTTACATTTCAATTCAGTTAGACTCCTCATTTAAAATTGCCATCATTTCATTTTAATTTCGTTTGAAGTTAGAATAGAGAAAAGAAAAAATTCCATGATTACTTGCTTTCAATTGAATTATTCAATTTCTTATGGATATAATGCCAATCTACCAAATAAGACAACACCATACTCCTCGTACATTTGTGACAAGGAATACACTGTTAAAAGTCTGTCAACTTAAAATAGGCTGCAAGTTCGAACATCAAAGATAATCTTTCTACAATATAAAGAAAAAACTTTGTATATTAAACCACTAACCAGTCCATTTTAAGATACACGCAGTAGCAAATAAGTTAACGGTGACTCATTAAATGGCAGAAATAATGGAATTACGATAAAAAGCCACTTAGAATCAGGAAAACCAGAGTTATAACTAAAGAGTTACATATACCATCGCAGCGATTACAGTTGAGGAAGTCTACCCAGGAAAAATGGGGCAGAAAAGCATTTGAGGGTACCTACCCTGGCGAATTAGAGTACTTGCAAAGGCTTCTTATAAGACTGCAAGAGGAGAGAAGAACAAACGACACAGAGGGACGAAGCAGCCATGCAAGCTCCAGCAAGCCATGGCGGCAACCGGATGCCAGTGAAGGGGAACAATATTCCTGCAGCAATTGGCATGGCTAGTATGTTATAACCCAGTGCCCATAAATAGTTAAGCCGGATTCTTGACATTGTTTTCCTCGAGAGATCTATGGCTGTTATTACGTCTTCCACGTTGCTCTTGATCAGAACTATGTCAGCTGCCTCGATGGCTATATCAGTGCCGGCACCGATTGCCATCCCGACGTCAGCTGCCACTAACGCAGGAGAATCGTTAATCCCATCTCCCACCATTGCCACTGTTGTCCCTTTCATCTGGATCATTCCAGAACAGACAATCAAAACCAGGTTACGCAGCACTTTCTTGATTTACAAAACCTATTTATCATTTTCCAACAGCCACAGGTGTTAAAGTATTAATTTGCCAACCCCGAGAAAGAAAAATGCCAACCTTCTTAATGGGAGAGCGCTTTTGGAGTTCTCCCATTTTAAAGTCATTCAACATTGTAAAAGTTTTATAATAAACTCCAGGTGTTGTGGGTAACTTTGTGATGCCTAATATTGGTATTGGATCAAGGATATCAAATTACTATATTAGAAGCCAAATATACGAGGAAACTGCTAAGGGCGTGATTTCCATCAAAAATCCAGTAAACATAGTCAGAATCTCATCATCTGTTACTACTACGGAGGAGAACTAGCAATTTATACTTTGATTTGGACTCCCAACTGAAACAATGATAAGCTTACCTGTAACTCTTTTATCTTCTCAGCTTTCCCCAGTGGATCTGTTTCAGCAAAAACCTTCTTGATTCCGAGTTCCCTAGCAATTGCTATTGCAGTAGCCCAGTTGTCGCCGGTTACCATGATGCTTGAGATCCCCATAGAATGAAGGAAAGATATAACACGTCCCGCTTCTGGCTTCACTGGATCAGTCACAGCAAAAGCTCCAGCAACCTTGCCATCTATGGCAACGAGGACACAAGTGCGAGCTAGTTTCTCAGTTTCCGTGATGTAGTCCTCAGCCTCATGACTGATTGGCACACCGTAAGCCAGCATGAGCCTCTTGTTCCCTACCAAAACTATCTTGTCATTGATTTTCCCACTCACTCCTTCTCCTGGATGCACCTGAAAGTCCTCGGCCTCTTCAAAGTGTTTGGCGAATGATCCATGCTTTTGACTCAGCTTCTTAGCATGTTCCACTATAGACTTCGCTATGGGATGCTCACTATTTGCCTGAATAATAGTTTCAAAGGGGATGAAGAAAATAAACGCATAAATTTCAGGAAATGATACCATAAAAGTAACTATCTGACACAACAATATAACCCTTCACCGTTCCTTCTTATGTAAAGCACATACATAAACAGGGTATGCAATGATTTTGCCACGAAAAATTGCAAAAATCTCACTTGTTGGCACTCAAGGAGCACTCCTCTCAGAAAAAAGGAAGCACTAAAGAGAACTTCAATAAAATACCGGCTGGATTCATTCAAGACCTTTTATTGTATTAGTATAGCTGCAAAGCAGTTACATGGAGAGACCCACCTCTGCAGCAACTGTCACATTGCAGAACTCCTCCATCGAAAATCCAGAAAAGAGCACAGCACTGACAACTACTGGTTTTCCCATTGTCAGCGTCCCAGTCTTATCAAAGGCCACCATTGCAACCTACAAAGACCAACAGATAGAAGCTCAAAAATAGAATTCATGGACTCCACCTTCTTCTTCTTCTTCTTTATTTTCTTGAGGGGGAGGGGGGAGAAGTGGCTTGGGCACTTTTTTATTTTGCCTTTTTATGGGGTGACTACAAACAGCCCCATGTAAGTAGTGGGGAAAAAAAAACACGAAGAGGCATGCTAAAAATGCATACCCTTCCCATCACCCCAAAAGAATGGAAATGTCCAACTCTTCCTAGTTTGCCTTTGTGAACCACAATACATACAGCTTTGATGGCGAAAGTTATAGACAGTTGAAATTTTTAGGTCAGGCAATTGGGTTGCCTAGTATCAAATATGGCAAAGTTATCCACTTGGATGAAAATAAAATGAATATAATTGAAAACTTGTCGCTCACATATGATTATTTAACAAACCTAGTATGAACAATAACCATCATTGTCAACGGATATTTCTAAAGCAAAACATAATGCACATACCTTGTGTGCTTTTTCTAGTGCGTTCCCACCTTTAATGAGCACACCTTGAGAAGCACCCTTGCCTGTGGCAACCATGACTGCTGTAGGAGTTGCTAGACCCAATGCACATGGGCATGCAATCACCAGCACAGAGATACCAAACTGTAGAGCAAGTTCAAACTTGTCCATGGCTTTTGGTATCCAATGTTTCGGGTAAAGACCAGATTCTCCAGTAACAAACCAAGCAAGCCACGTTATGAATGCAGCTGACACAGCCTAATAAGAAATCAAGTAAAAAGGTCAAATCGCAATTCAATGACAAATCCTAAATCAGTCACATATATCCTAATAGCATCTCAGCATCATCTTTTTTCCTTCTAAGAGTATTATGGGCCAGTCTAACTTTGACATTAGAACCTTTCCATCACATGATGAGGACGATTCACAGTGACAAGCAAGAAACTGAAGCTCTTCCTAATGCAGCAACAGAATTGGATCAGTATGCACTTCTCAGCATCGAAATAGCAAGCCATATGTTAAAGTTGTTAATATTGTTCGTAGTAGTTGTTAGTCGTTACCAGTTAGTTGATAGTTTGGTTAGGAAGATAAACAAAGGAGTTACGGGGAGTTGCACTACATAAAGGATGAAAAGACTGAACTGTAATCAGTTTTGATTGTAGTTGAATTTCTAATTTGTTTCTAAGGAAGCTTATCAGTTTTGCCGAGCTCTTCCCTTCTTCTTCTGCCTGTTCTTTACTCTGTTTTTCCTTTATACTCTGCTCTTCTCCTACCTTCTTACCCTTCCCTCTTATTTCCCTCTTTCTTTAACAATTAGTATCAAATTCTCGATCTTGTCCTTCCACATCCACTGCTGCCACCATGACTCCCAAGAATAGTGAAGTACCTTGAGCTGATCATATATGTATGGGCTGGGATGAATTGGGCCTTGGGTTGAGTGCGTGTGTGTGCTGCGTGTGTGAGTTTATACGTGTGTGCCGCCACTCCACCAAATCGACGATCAAATAAATCGTCGATCCTCGGAAGTGGATATTTGTTCTTTACCGTAACCTTGTTGAGTTCACGATAATTGATGCACAATCTCATGGATCCATCCTTCTTCTTCACAAACAGAATAGGGGCTCCCCAAAGTGACGTGCTAGGCCGAATGAAACCCAAGTCTAACAATTCCTGCAACTGGGTCTTCAACTCTTTTAGTTCTGCTGGCGCCATACGGTATGGGGCCTTGGAAATTGGGATAGCTCCCGGAAGCAACTCAATAGTAAAATCCACTTCCCTTTCCGGCAGAAGGCTTGGGAGCTCATCCGGAAATACATCAGCAAACTCACACACCACTGGAATTTCTTCCAATTTGGCCTGAGGGGCGGCTTCCACTGATACATACGCTAAGAAGCCTCTACCACCTCCAAGTAGCAGGTGTCTAGCACGCAGAGCTGAAATGATTGGAAGGAAACTTCTGCCGCCAATGCCTTGAAACTCGAAAGGTGGATGCTCGGCAGGATTAAAGCATATGAGCTTCTTAGCACAGTCAATGCTGGCATGGCAAGCAGCCAGCCAATCCATCCCGAGGATTGTGTCAGATTCCAACATATCAAGTGGAATCAGGTCTACTTGCAGACAATGATCCCCTATCTGAGTGGTACAACCAGCATACACCACATCCATCAAAACAGACTCTCCAACGGGAGTGGAAACAACAAGCGTAAAGTCTAATGGCTTCGGCGTGACACCCAATTGTGGTACAAAACGAGACGCCACAAAGGAATGTATTGCTCTAGAATCAAATAGAATATAAGCAGGAGAGTCACAAATATGAATGGTACCTTGAACTACATCGGGCGAGTCTCGGGCCTACTGCTTAGTGACTGCATAAACTCGTCCAGATCTCTGCTGCCTCTGCTGTCCCTGGCACGGCTTGCTTCGGTGCCTTACAATCCTTGATAAAGTGCCTAGGCTTGCCGCAATTGAAACAGGTCCGGGGTGAAAGATGCTCCCTAAAAGTCAGTGCTGGTGAAAACGATGAAGGCCTAGAAGGTGCAGAAGATGATGCATTGCAGTACTTAGCGATATGTCCTGTCTTCTGGCACTTGAAACACTGCCTTCCTCCTCCTTGACCTCTGGCATTCGGACGCTTTTTGAAAGAAGAGTGCTGAGGTCTGAATCCGACCGGAGTGCTCACTGACTGCTGAATCTGACCTCTCCGAATCAGGGCTTGCTCGATAATCATGGCGCGCTTCAGAACCGCGCCATACTCCTCCAGATCAAAAGGAAGTAGCTGCATCTGAATGACGTCGATCAATCCATCTTGAAATCGCCGGGCCTTCCTCTCATCGGTATCCACCAAGTAAGGAGCAAATCGAGACAAGGCGATAAACTGAGCCTCATACTGAGCGACCGTCATGCTCCCTTGACGCAAAGACATAAACTCTGCCTCCTTTCTAGTTCTGACACAGGAGGGAAAGTACTTGTTGTTGAAGTGCCGCTGAAACTCCTCCCAAGTGATATCATCGGCCGTCACGTGCAATTCCCTCTTCAACATCTTCCACCAATGATCTGCCTCTCCAACAAAGCGATGCAGAGCGAGACGGACCTTTTCTGTCAGTCCACAACGAATAACCTCAAATGCCTTCTCTATCCTAGCCATCCACTCCTCAGCAATCATAGGGTCAGGTAGACCGTTAAACTCGAAAACCCGCTGATCAAGAAAGTCACGCATCACTCGACACTCCCAATCCTGCCCATTATGATGATCTCCCGCTGCAGATGAAGTGGTACCCCGAAGTCCTATGACTTGAACACTAATTGCTTAGTTCACCAGGTGTGCCATGTTGCGAAGAGCACTTCGGACCTCTGCAATTTCTTCGTTGCTAGCGGGCTCAGGCGCGCTAGGTGATCGATTCACGTTAACACTTCGTTGTTCAGACATCCTGAAATAACAATTAAAGTTAGTATTTGAGTGTCAGCTAATCCTCTAAATCCTTGAATGCTACCCACATCGCCATTTCTCAAACAAATTACGGAACCCAAAAATATTTCCACGAATCCCTTAGACTTCTAATCCTCGATCAACTACAAAGGAGCTAACCTGGCTCTGATACCATAACTATGATGACCCAAGCCTAAATACTCAAACACGTGACTCGAGCCACTCACGCGGACTAAAAATTTAAAACCAAATACCATAAATTTCACATTTTAACTATTTCATTCACTTGTATTTCTACATCATGATAAACTCAATGAAAATACATAAGTCACAATAATAACTTAATCTCATCATCCGGCTACCAGGACCATCTTCTCATGCGTTTTCCTCCAAGCTAAACTCTGTCAACTCAATCTAGAGCCAAGAAAACACAAGGGTGAGCCAAAGTCCAACAAGTGATATAATCAAAAACGCTAACAACAATAACGATCTCGAATACCATCTACCAAGGTCTCAACATACTCTGAAAATCTACTATATCCGAGACAGATTGCAACACGTTGTAAATATGACTCTAGGCAAATGGGTCCCACAAGACCCACACATCCAAAAACAATAAGAGTGCCAATAAACAATGGTAATCCCCTGGAATCCGATATCAACGACGATTGGGGATTTTCCTGGTCAATATGTCAACGAGAACGACCAGCATACTCACGATAACAGTACAACATGGATTCCACTGAATCCGAGTATCGCAGGATCCACACAAGGATACTGCTACCACAACAAATGAGGTACTCACAATCATAGAATATCTCAAGGAATCACCCGGATCTTATTCCGCCACTCCATCAAATCGAAAGGAACAATTCTGGCCATCTCACCTCCTTCTCGAACCTCCTCTGCCATTCCCATCCCCACTTCCCCCTCGTCTCCCTCGTTTCCCTGTTTTCTCTCTCGCAACGGCCTCCAGCGTGGCCGTTCTGCCTAATGCCCGATTCCCCTTGTTCCCTCACCGTTTCACCTCCATGGGTCTACTTAACCCTCGCATTCGTGGATATGTGATGGTAAGTGGAAGAGAGAAATCGGTTGTAAGTGGGAGAAAACGAGAGGTGTGTTTCGTCCTTGAGGCGTTTGCATCGATCGCCGTTGCCGATTTCGTCGCTGCGTTGCCATCGTGCTGCTAAAGCCGATTCCCAAAATCTGAAGCCGATTTCCAAATCTGAAGCCGAAATCGGAGCCGTGGTGAAGCCGAACCCCAAGCCGTGTTCTGGAACCGTGAAAAATCAGGCAAGTGAAATCTCTCCTCTGTTATTTCTCTTCAATTCGTAAGTGAATCTCCTCTTGTGTCATTTCTCTTTCTATTTCGCAAAATCGGTATTCCTCTATTACAATCTACTTCTTCCCTTCTTCCAATTTTCACCGATGCGGTCGAAATCGGGTTTTGTGTGTGGGTTCTGTGGAATTCGTGGAGGATGAGAAAAAAAAAAAAAGAAATCGGGAGAAACTGGGGCCTCATGCTCTGTTTGGGCTTCCGATTTTTGGTTGAGAGGGATGGTTATGGAAGTCGGGTATACGTTGTGAATATCGGGGTGTTATCGTATAAACCCTGAAATTATTTACAGCATAATACGTTAAATGTGCTATGTGTATATTTATGTGTGTATATGTCTTCGGCTGTGTGTATAATGTGTGTATTTGTGGGTGAGTATGTTTACAGCTGTGTGCGTAGGGTGGGTGTACGTGAGCAGTAAGGTTGTGCTGGTGCTGTGCGTGAGTGTAACCGGTGTATGTATATTAATGTGTGGTTATATGTAGATGCATGAGAATAAAGATGATAAAGAGCATAGAGGATATTTGTAGTTTGTATATGTTATATGTATAAAATTATATTGGCCGGTGTACGGAATGGTATTAATTGTATAAAGAATTAAATATTGCCAATTAACTTGTTGGAACCTTGCAAAATTTATTGGGGATGGAAATTGAAATAAAAATATTGTTGGTCTTAGTCGTAGGCACCGCTCCGGAATAAAATGAAAAAAAAAAATAATAATGAAGTACCTTGAGCTGATCATATCTGCTCTTCTCCTACCTTCTTACCCTTCCCTCTTATTTCCCTCTTTCTTTAACAATTAGTATCAAATTCTCGATCTTGTCCTTCCACATCCACTGCTGCCACCATGACTTCCAAGAATGCTTCCAAGGAAGATCAACTCGAGCAATTCCAATTGACAATTCAAGAAGAGAATCAAGAACACAAACAAGCCATAGAAGACAAACTCGGCCTGATGGATCAGAAAATAGAGTCCTTGATGGCTGATTTAAAGTAGCTTTTACTCGCCAAACCAGCTTCTGCTTCTAAAAACCCATCGGCACCCAATTCTCTACATCAAGTATCATCTTTCCCTCCTACTACCCTCATTCCTGCACCCCAACCAAATCCTCCACTCGAAATCACAACAAGATGTCCCCCTTTTCATGAACCTAAATTGGATTTTCCATCCTTTGATGGCCATAATACACAATCATGGATATTTCACTGTCAAAAATACTTCAGCTTCTACCACATCCCTCCGCATCAAAGGATTGAAATTGCTTCGATCTACTTGGCAGGCCGAGCAACTATCTAATTTCAGTGTTATTCCACTATCATGATTCATAATTCTTGGGAGTTGGGAATCTTTACCTATAATCTTTACAACCAATTTAATGACAAGTCATTTGTTGATATAACCGAAGAATTCAACAAACTGCAACAAACTTCTTTGTTGGAAATATATCAAGATAAGTTTGAAGAATTATGAGCCTTAATAGTTCAGCAAAACCTAAATCTCTCGGATGCCTATTTTATTTTCAACTTTGTGAGTGGACTTAAAGACGAACTCTATTATATGGTAAAACTATCGAATCCTTTCTCTTTGGTACAAGATTTTCACATTTCTTCTTTACAAGAACAAACAGTTGAATCTTTGTAAAAGAAAGCCAAAACATCTTTCAAACCATTTCTCAAATAGCCTATCTAGCATGACACTACACATTCCCTACCCAAACTACAGACAACCAAACTAGAGCCAAACACTTCCACTTCCCTTTCTCTATACCAAAAATGCGCTCTTGGCTTATGTTACAAATGAAATGAAAGATTTTTTCCAGGTCGCGAACACATCCATAGGCAATACAATTCTGTCACCATAAATTCTGTTGATGGATTAGATCAGCTCACACCAAAGGACAATCATGAGATGCTACCGGTATCAGAAGAAAAGACATCTGCTCAATCCATGCTCTTTTAGTCAATCCTTCCAATAACATCGTCAAGATTAAAGGCAAGACACAATCAACATCTTTACATCTTAATTGATAGGGGCAATATTCATAGTTTCTTGCCCCCAAAAGTTGTCACTGAGACCAAATTTCCAACTACAACTACTATTACAGTCAATGTAACAATAGCCAATGGCAATGGAACAATGAGTAATTCACAATGCCATTCCTTCCCATGGACCATGCACAGTCATACGTTAAAAGCTGATTTTCGTTTTTCTTCAATTGAAATAACATGATATTAAGAGTGAAATGGCTAAGCCAATACTGGTCCATCTTGTTTGATTTCAATAACATAACCATTTCTTTCAAATACCACAATACCAACATTGAGCTACAAGGTATAACTGAGACAAATTTCATAGCAGGCATTTTGGGAAACACACTATAGAAATGGTTTCACTCAACTCAAGGCTACATTACTCAGTGTTTCTCAATAAGCACACCGCAATCACAGGTAGTATATCACCCAGATTTCCAGTTCATTATCAACTTTTATGGTGATATCTTTGCCATTCCAGCTTCATTACCACCACTAAGAAAATGTGGTCATCAGATTCCATTAATCCACAATGCATAGCTGGTCAATTTAAGGCCCTATAGATACAACTACATTCAAAAAGATGAAATAGAAAATCAAGTCAAAAAGATGTTGCACACTAGCATCCTACAAACAAGCACTGGGCCTTTTTCTTCTCCCACGTTATTGGTCAAAAAGAAAGATAGCTCATGGAGATTTTATGTCGACTACAAATGCATTAACAATTTAACAATTAAAAATAAGTTTTCTATTCCAATCATTGAGGATTTGCTAGATGAATTACATGGCGACAACTTTTTCTCTAATATGGATTTACAATTCAGTTAGCACCAAATACAAACGCATCTCTTAGAGATTCATAAAAAAGCCTTTCGTACTCACCATGGCCATTATGAGTTTGTTGTCATGCCTTTTGGCCTTGCCAATACACCTGCCAAATTCCAATCTCATATGAACGAGATTTTTCACAAGCAGCTTTGCAAATTTATTTTAGTCTTCTTAAATGACATATTAATGTATAGTGCTACATGGGAGTTATATTTACTCCATGTTTCTAAAGTCCTGGAAGTGCTGCGATCCAGTCAGATTTTTGCCAAGCTTTCCCAAGTGTTCTTTCAGCCAGCACCAAATAGAACACTTGGAACACATTATTTCAGGTACAGGAGGGGCCACAAATCCAATCAAGATCACTGTAATGAAGAATTGGCCAAGACCTACAACTTTTCATGCTGTGTGAAGCTTTTTGGGTCTCACAGGTTACTAAAAAAGATTTATGACAAAATATGGCCTGATTGCTAAACCTTTACATGATGTTGCAGTGGAATGAGAATGCTGAAGCAGCTTTCCAACATCTAAAGGAAGTTATGACGACACCCCTATGTTTTGGCTTTACCTGACTTTATAGAAACGTTTGTCATAGAAACAGATGCTCTCAGTTTGGCCATGGGAGTAATTCTTCAATAGAAGGTATGCCTATTGCTTTTATTAGCAAACCATTTAGGCTAATCAATCAAGATAGACCAACTTATGAAAAGGAGTTATTAGCTATCTTATTTGCTATCAATAGATGACGCCACCTCCTCAAACACCAGCCTTTTACCATAAGAAAATATCAGAAAAACCTCAAACACCTCTTAGAGTAGAAGTTTACTTCTATTTTACTACAAAAGCCTTACAAAGCTTTTGGAATTGCAATATACAATTCAGTATAAGAAATGCTCCCAAAATATTGTAGCTGATACCTTATCTCGGCAATTTGCGTCTTCTGAATATCATAGCTCTTCTGGCATCCTACCTTTATAGCTACAGCAGGTGGAGCTCAATTATACAGAGGATCAGCTGGCACAATCCCTCAAACTGGATTTATTAAAAAACCCAAATAGCAGACCTCCTTACAAACTTCAGGCCAGGATTTTGACGTACCATAACAGAATTTAGGCGGATACTTCACCCGAGATATGTGCCAAGTAGATTGAGGCACTTCATGCCTCTCCTATAGGAGGTCATTCAGGTATTGTGGCTATATACAAAAGATTGCATCAGTTGTTTTACTGGCCTGGCTTGCATGAGCAAGTAATTCATTTCATACATAATTGTGATATTTTCCAACAAAATAAATCTGAAAAAAGCCCTTATCCTGTTCTTCTTCAACCTTTGTCAATACCTTCTCAAGCTTAGTCCATCATTACCATGCATTTCATTGAACACTTAACCATTTCTCATGGTAAAAACATCATTTTAATTGTAGCTGACAGCTTCACTAAATATGCTCACTTTCTTCCACTAAAAAAATCCATTTCCTGCTAGCACTGTTGCACAAGTCTTTTTAGACAACATTATCAAATTACATGGTTTACCCTCTATCATCATTTCGGATAGAGATAAAATATTCGCCAGCAATTTTTGGCAATTTCTCTTTAAAGCCTTGGAAACAAATTTCAATCTTTCTACTGCATACCATCCTCAATCGGATGGCCAAAAAGAATGTGTAAACCAAATATTGAAAGGTTATCTTTGTTGTATCACCAGCCACAAACCAAATAATTAAAACTTGCCTACCTTTAGCCAAACGGTGGTACAATTCTACTCATCATTTTTCCCTAAAGATGTCGCCATTCCAAGCGCTTTACAGGTACTTACCTCCACACTTACCTATTGACTTTTCCGAATACATTCATTTGGCATCAGTCCACACATACTTACAAAACTACCATTCCTTAAACAGTTTTATTAAAGAACAATTGCAATTGTCACAAAACCATATGAAATTTTTGGCTGACAAACACAAGGTGGATAGAACATTTGAAATTGGTGATATGGTGTACTTGAAGTTGCAGCCTTATAGACAAATGTCGGTCGCTCTACAGAGATCCCTGAAGCTTGCTTCTAAGTACTATGGTCCTTTTACAGTCAAAGCAAAGATTGGTAATGTTGCATCCAAATTAACTTTACCAATGCCTCATTCATCCTGTTTTTCATTTTTCTTTACTTAAAAAGTGCATTGGCAATAAGTATGATCCCCAACCAACTTTTCCACTCCTAATGGATGCACAGTCTTTTGTGATGGAACCACTATAGATTCTAGACACCTGAAAAATTCAGAAGAGAAATAGTACAGTGCTACAATGGTTGATTCAATGAACAAACATGGACCTTGCTGACACCACATGGGAGGACTCTTCTTTCATCCGTAAACAATTTCCTTCATTCCATTCTTAAGGACAAAAATGTGATTTAGGGGAGGGCAGTTGTCACATAATGAGGACAATTCACAGTGAGAAGCAAGTAACCGAAGCTGCTCCTGATGCAGCAACAGAATCAGATCAATATGCACTTTTTTAGCGCCAAGACAACAAGCCATCTATTGATGCTGTTAATATTGTTAATAGTAGTTGTTAGTTGTTACCAATTAGGTGATAGTTTGGTTAGGATGATAAACAAAGGAGTTATGGGGAGTTGCACTATATAAAGGACGAAAAGACAAAACTGTGATCGGCTCTGATTGTAGTTGAATTTCTTATTTGTTTCTAAGGAAGCTTATCAGTTAATTGCCCAAGCTCCTCCCTTCTCCTTCGTGTTCTTTACCCTGTTTTATCTTTTGTGCTCTGTTCTTCTCCTGGCTTCTTCCCCTTCCCTCTTATTTCCTTCTTTCTTTAACACTTTCTTGACAGCAAGATAATTGAAGATTCTATCTTTTCACTGTGCTATTTTGCACTTTATTATTTTGTATTTAAAAGATTTGCTATATGCCTTTTTAAAATGCAAAATATTGTAGGATTTTGTTATTAGTATTATTATGTTCTTGTTATTGTTACTTTCTTTGTATGTTTATATAACATGTTTTAAAATGAACAAATGATTTTTAGGCTAATGGACTATTTAGTTTGATAGCACAAATCAAACAATACAAACTGCCCAAACAAATTCAACCCATCCATTGATAGTTTGGATGGTTTGTCTAAGCTTGACGAAATGGTTCAGTTTGTGTAGATTCAAACCACAATTTGCAAATCTGGATGTGGATTACGTCAATCCACACCAAACAATCTGCAATCACCACTAACAGACACTTGCATGACCAAGATATTACATCAAATTTCTATGACCGTCTAAATAAGGGCAAAGTTGCCCCTTGAATGCTTATCTTCTAACATAATTTACTAACTATCATATAATGAAGCTATTCTAAAGCGTTGTCACTGAATGCAATGAGGACAACAAAACTGATCCACTGCATACGAATCCTATTAAATAAGGAAGTATGCATTAGGCCAGGGAATTGAGGAACGAGGTACTTACTATAGGAACAAAGAACTTCGAGATCTGATCAGCCAATTTCTGAACTGGGGCTCTGGCAAGCTGCGCAGCCTCCACTAGTTGAACAATTTGTGAAAGTGCTGTCTCTGACCCAACGTGGGTGGCCTTTACAAGAATGCAGCCATTCTCATTCACAGTCCCACCAATAACCTGTTCTGACGGTATGAACAATAACACATTTGCCATTGAGAAGTTCATGACGAGTCAATATTTGAAAAATAAAGGCAAAATCACCGAAAAATACCTTGTCTCCAGGTCTTTTAGTAACTGGCCTTGCTTCTCCTGTGATCATACTCTCATTCACATGGCTTTGTCCATTTAAAACAATCCCATCAACAGGAACTTTTGCTCCAGGTACAATCTTTATAATGTCATCTCGTTGTATCAATTGCGTGTGTATTTCCATCTCAGAGATAATATTTCCATCACCATTCATCATCACCAGAGATGCTGTATCAGGAGCAAGTTCTGTCAACTTTGCTAAAGCAACTGATGTCTTTCCTTTAGCGACAACCTCTAAATATTTGCCTAGAAGGATAAAGGATATCAGCATAGCACTTGTCTCAAAGAAATCTTGCCCTTGAAATTTATTTGAAGCCAGCGTTTTTATCAGTACATATAGAGAGTAAAAATATGCAGCATTCGTTCCCAGTGCAACTAAAACGTCCATATTAGTGGAATTTCGTCTCAATGCATGATATGCTCCAACATAAAACCTGCAAAGAATAGCAGTAAATCATTTGCAAATTCATCCAAATTCTAGTATGTCGACATGAATTCTTGGTAAGACACAAAACATGGATGCTATAGACCAGTATCCATGGTATAAACTGATCATAAAAGAAAATCAACTCAGTACCTTCTGCCAATGATGAATTGCACAGGTGTGCAAAGAATCCATCTTAATAAAATCCCAATTGTGAGCATATTCTGAATCTTATAGTCTAACCAATTCCCGTAAGGAGGAAACATGGGAAGGACCATGGAGAAGATAACTATTGGAACTGAGAAAAGGGAACTCCATAAGAACTGATTTCTATACATTTGGATTTCATTCTGCCACTCTTTCTCTCTCTGTCTTGGAGGAACATACAAGCTGGCATGGTAAGCAGCTGGGGAGGCAGCGGCCTTTTGAATGCATTGTATCAGACACCTTGGACCAGTGACATCAGGATTATATCTGACTGTTACCATATTACCTTCCACATCCAATTCGACATTATGTACACCCACTGCTAACTCAAGAGCATTTCTAATAATGTTCAAATCTTCAAGGGAATGTATTCCTTCAATGTGTAGGCTCACTTTGTCCGCGTCACATGCAGAGCTTATTAGATCTGCCCCAAAGCCGGCATTGTCCACTGCGTCAATGATTTGGTTGGCATTAGTGACATATGGGTCAAAGTGGATCTTGGCTTCTTCAAGCGCTAGACCAACCACTGCTCTTTTCACACCATTGACTGCTGAAAGGACACGTTCAACAGACTCAGAGCAGCTGGTGCATGCCATTCCTTTGATTTTAAGTCGGCATACAGCTATCTCTTGCTCTGGAAACTCATCAACATTGAATCCTGCATTTTCTATGGCTTCTTTTATTCTTTTAGCCTACAACCACAGTCATTCTATGAATTACAATATGAAGGTGAGCATAGGAAGCTATAAAACCCTCGAGTACTTAAACACATACTGCCAACTCTAAATATTTTAATATTTTCCAAATGTTCTCTCCTTTTTTTTATTGGTAGAAGTTAAATTTTTAAATAGGAAACAGAAAGCACCAAAAAATGAAACACAGTATAAGGTTGTCTAAAAGAACAATTAACAGAATTAAAAGTTTTCCATGATAGACTTCGGAGGCATGCATTGTTTGTGTTCATGTTGGCAATTTCTGATGTAATTTGGCCATGCTTTTTGCTTTTCCTCAAAGAAGTATTAGTAACATCTCGTTCAAGCAGATGAGAAGCATGCCTTTGGAAAACAAATCTACTGACATGAGCATGCAACTAAAGAAACTTCTAATGGAAAAGCAGGGTTTTTTCCAGTAGAGTCATTAGGGTTCCCATCTAGGAACTCTGAATAATTGTTTGAATGATGAAGTACAATATTGTAGCCGCTGCATGCATCTTCCAAAACTTCTGCATCATTGTGAATTTTATATGTATGATAGTGAATGATGTGACCAAATTTCCTTAAGTCGAAGATTCATATATCAATAAGATAATGGTGGATAAAATTATTATCACCGCTTGAGAAGAGGAATTGAACTTCCTTTTCTTATATATATATATATATAGTGCATCATTGTGAATCATATATATATATATATATGATTGTTCACTTGGGAAATCAACCAAAATGAGGTAAAAGAAACGATGGAGGAAGAGAAAGAAGTTTGATTCCATCAATGTAAAATCTGTTGGGATTCGATACCCGGATTTACCCATAACCCGACACAACGGAAACCCAAACCCCCTATCAGTCATCAGCTACCAATTTAGTAGGAATAAGGAACCATGAATATACAAAAATTTTTAACGTGAAAAACCCTTCTCAATCAAAGGAAAAACCACGAGACAAATTCCGAAAAAGCTTCCACTATGTAAAATCGGTTACAAAAACCCTCGATACAGAATACCAACAACACACCCTAGACAGAACAAGAAAAACAATCTCCAGAGTTAGGAAATTCTCCTACCCTCTTATCTCTCTATTTTTCTCCTTCCATTTATCTCACTGGTAGTACACTCTACTCACTGATTTTACAAATGTGCCAGTAGACGGCAAATGACGAGAGCACCCTTTTACACTCCTGCTTCGTTCCACTCTCCTTCCACGTTCCACCACAGCTATCGTAGCAACTACTTTCGTCTATCGCACCCGCCGTCGCTACCGCTTTCACTTACTTTCGCTTGCCCCCTCGCTTGCCACCTCTTCTGAAGCGCCTGGTATGCTCTTGTAAAGACCTTAACTCCTAATCCTATCTGCTCACCTGGCCTGTTCTTATAGATGATTTGTCACACCAACCTTATTTTTTTCTATGACTTCACCAGTTCCCGCGCTTTTCCAAAAGGCGCATACTAAACCAGCTTGGACGCGTGCCCTACAAGTTAGCTACCTGTTTTCGGTGCATGCTCTGCAAAGTATACCAACTCTGGAAAGTCAATTGCCTGCTCTGAAAAGCTTGCGACTTACTCCTCAAAACCTGGTACCTACTCTGCAAAGTTATCTGCCAGTTTCGCCAGGTCGACTCCTTTAAATTGGCGTTTCCTGGTCGCCTTTTTGCATTAGCTTACTTGATCGGCCTCATCTTAGCTTAGCTGGCTGGCTTCTTCTCTCATTAGGTAAACCTCCCGTTTAGGTAGCTTCCCCTCAATTGGGACCCAACGTCAGCCTCCGCAAGCTTGAATGATACATTCTTCCACTCCACTAAACCTGGAGTAATCCCACTCCCCTTTAACTCCTTCTCTGCGGTAGAATCATTCTCTCTTACACTTCACCTTGGTCTCCAAAGTGCTTTTACCATTCATTCCCGCTCCACACTAAATGGCAAGCTCATTGACGACGGCGCTATCAAATCGAAAGTTTACAATCTCGCTCTGATACCATTTGTTGGTATCAGAAGAGGGTTTGACGCAACCTACTTCTCTAATACCACTTGTTGAGGTTCAACACTCGGGTTCACACGCAATCCGGCGCAGCGGAAAACCTGAACCCCCGTCAGTTGTTAGCCACCAATTTAGTAGGAACAAGGAACCAAGAATGCACAATGTTTTTTAAGATGAAAAACCCTTCTTAACCAAAGAAAAAATCACGGCATAAATTTCGAACATCACACAAAACCTGTGCGATCCTCCGATGACATGTTCATTTGTTGAGCCACCCATAAGAGAGTGGCCAAACCCAACAAAATCTTAAGGCAACAAATCAAAAAATAACTACATGGAAAAAAAGCATACTACTTTTGCATATATAGCTGGCTTGATTGAGTAAACTTACGGAGACAATCACTGGTTTGTATCTGACAACAGTATGCCCTTCTAATGGTGATACCATGGTACTCTCGATTCCATTGAGCTTCCCTAACATGGACTCTATTGAAGTTGCACACGATGCACACTTCATACCTTTTATTTTGAACATCACCATCTGAATCTTCTTATTATCAGACACAGTAATTTCCGAACTGTCTGGAGGTTGCAATAGAGGCGCTTTCAAGTCATCCTTTCCATGGACTTCCATTCTGTCGCTCCAAGGTTTCACGCTTATCACTCCTGAATGGTAAAAATCAAAGATAAAAATATTAGTTAAAGAATGAAAACCAGAAACCGATTCAATATATTATTACGTACACATTATACAGTTTTCAATATAGACTTGCAAAATCGATAATTGCTAAACGAAACATTAAAATGGATAACTTCACAATGAAATCAAATAATTTAAAAACCTTGAGTGATCACCTGAAACATAGAGTATGGCATATAACCTCTTAATCAAATGCGGAAACGGACAGACCCCAATAATGGCCCCCATAGATCAAAGAAAACAAATGAACCACGAAACTTTAAGACGATCATTCCGTTTAGTCTTTGACACTCTCATGCATCTCTATAGACTTCAGTAATGTAACACTTAACGCTCTGTTTTTCATATAATGTGTTGTTCTTGACTCACACTTTATTTTCCTTTTGGAAAATATTGAATTGCAGTTTCAGTATCCTTATTCAGACAAAGTATCGGTACACTTGTGTCAAACTGGGATAAAGGCAGTTAAATGAAGGGGAAAACACCCTAACCAATTTCTATGAAAAATAGTCACCAAGTAAAAATATACCAAATTACCAGATCCCACAAAGTACATCGAAAATATGCAAAAAAGAAAAATTTGTCATATGCCTACAATAAATTTTGCGTCGCAAAACCATTTGAAACCGTGTATTGAACAAAACATCAAAAGATTGATCAACAAATTTGGCAGTGAATTCGATCATACCAACAATAACAAGGAAATCAAACCACGGAACGAGCAAAAGAAAAGAAATCGGTGCCATACATAAAGAGACGAAGGAGCACCTTTCGTTGTCAGATTGCGAAGCGAAAACGTGAATGATGACCCAAAAGAAAAGTTAGGGTTATCACAACAAAGAACGCTCAAACTTTATTGCTCAAGATAGTGTGAAATCGTTCGGATAGATGTAAAACTGGGGTGGTTTCAATTGGAGAGAAAACAGAGTCGGCAAAGGAGCAGAAGGGGAGAGAGACGAGAAAGTTCCGCCAGCCATCGTCACAGAGCAGCACGAATCGGTGGTGCGCATCGACTCTCTCGTTGAAGTACTACCAGCTGGGGCCCACTTTTAAATTTTCGAATTTCCAACGTTTCTTTCTGCCTTCCCTTAATTTCTTTCCCACCAAGAAATTTATGGGGGGGAAAATCAAAGAAGATTATTTATTTTTCAAAGTCTATTCTTAAATGATTGAGTTTGAATTGAGTTATGATGGGAAATTTGGTTCATTAAGTGAGTCATGTCTGCCAAATGAAATTAGTTTATTAATATATTTATTTTTTAAATTA
>JAODPA010090486.1:0-23663 GCA_025585075.1 Nepenthes mirabilis | reverse complement strand
TGAGTGGGCTGTCCTGCCTCTGCGCATGGCAGAGGCCAGCCTGGAGATGCCAGTCTCCAGCTGCCCCGATGAGCGCGCCCCCTTTGTCCTTTTATGGGCAGAGGAGAAAATATTTTCCCGCCAAAATAATTGTATTTCCCGCCTTTTGACTTGGGCCTTTGATTTGGGCCGAGATTTATGGGCCCTGATTCTGGGTCCCAACAAATATTAATATGTAACTTGTGTGTATTTGATTGCATAATTTTGTTTTTGTTCTCTTATGATGTTTGACAGCTGACAATTGACTGGGCATTTTGGGGTTCACTTCCTGTGGCTGTTTGTGTGCATGTTTTTGGTTCTCGACGAATTCGAACAATATCCTTTTGTGTTGAGATGCCATGTTGATATTTTTGCTCCTGTTGCCCTTCCATGCTGACTGTAAACATTTTTAGTAGGCATGGTAATGTGCTTTTGCTGGATAGGTCTATTATGTACATGTTCACTTGAAATATGTGAGGGAGGGCCTAGCCCTTATGAGGGATGACATCGAGTATAAGCTACCCTTTCTTTGTAAATTAAGCACTCCTAGAATTTATTTGGTGTTAATGAATCAGCATGATTGACTGCTTTGTTTGTTGAATATTTCTGATTTCGAACTTGAAATTTGATGTTTTTTTTTTTTTTTTATGCATTCTTGTGCATATGATTGATTCTTTACTTTATGCAGGCTGTTCAAATTAAAAGTAATATTGCTCGATTTTTTAGGCTTTGCGTTGCATGAAAATGAGGTAGAAGTGCTGTCACTATCTGGCAGTTGAAACCAATTTGTGCTCCTTAAACACCTTTTATTGGGTATCAATTAACAATAGCATGCCATGGTACATGGTTATAAATACAGGAACTTATTGGTGAAACACTCAAACCTCATTATTGAGTTTTCATTTTTGCTGAAAGCAGTCAAATTACCATATACTATACCTTATGCTTCCTTTTTGGCATTTTGGATAACTATTATGAACAGATTCTGTATAGCATTAATAACAAATTTTTCTTATGTTTGCATCTTTTTTTTTTCCCCCCTGATCACAGTTACCTCATATTGCCTTACAGTTATTTTATTTGGCCTATATCTCAAGTATCCAAATTACGTAAGATATCATTCTCTCATCTTATTTTCTATATATAAAATTTTAAACGTTTATTGATATTTTGTATTACGAATTTTATATTATTGTTTGACTCCACTCATCAATTTTAATATTCACCTCTAATGCGTCCTTGGATCCGAATTTCGAACAGATTCGGGTTGATTCGCTTGTCCTGGTTCTGGCACCGTTTCCTGAGTTTGGATCCTGCACATAACTAAAAAGAACAGGAGGTCAGCGTGTCGGTGAAAAATTGTCCCACCGAAAACACTCTGACGCTCAAATCAGTAAACAGCCTTCGAAATACAAGAAGGTTCTTGAAATTGAGAATTGAGAAAAAGAGAAAGAGTGTGTGTATGTTTCCAGATGAAAGAGAGACAAAGTTGTCTTCTTGAATCCGGAAGGTGGGGAGGCAGTAAACGGCCGTGAGAGGTGCGCTTATATTCCTTTGGTTTTTGAGTGACAGCAGAAAAAGTGGAGAAATGTCGTCGTGGGCGTTGTATTAGCAATAGCTTGCGTGAGTAGTCTGAGTAAGAGTTTGCGTAGAAGAAAGCGTCAATAATTGAGAGCGTAAGTAATTGAGAGCATGCCTAGAATGAGAATTCCAGGGCTTACTTATGGTTGAGCGGGCGATCTTCCTCCTTTGGAAGGAGTGATCCCCCTCGTGATTCTTGGTTGGCCTGCCTTTCAGAGTTGATACCAGTTGCCAAAAGGATTGAAATAGTTTCCTTCCATGGCGGTCAGCGGCTTTCCATATTGCTTACCTATCTTCTGTGTTTTTACCGTTGAGTGTCACAGTTGGCAAGATATTGGGAAAATCTGGCGCCTTCCTTACGAGAAAGGCGCCGATTTTGTCAATATCTATTTTGGGAACCAGCAGAGATCGTGAAAATTGTTAGAAGAGCCGTTGTTGGTCGCCTGATGGATCATGGGCTTAAGTGGGCCTGGCCCGTAAAAGCCTTTTTATTTTTGGCCTGTTGCTATAGTAATTCCGGTCAACGCTCGAGTTAACTGTCTGCGTGCATGTTAGCCGTCTTCCGGAGTCCAGCCGGTCAACGATGGCATTGACTGTCTTGGGCCTTTCGAGCTTTGGGTCTTCACGTCTTATTGGGCCGTTTTTTACATTGACTGTCTGGCAAACCTTTTGGGCCTCTATTGACCATGGGCCAGCCCATATTTCGGTATATCCATCACTAGCCCCCCATGCAGGTGGCCAGAAGTTTGGGCTCCGGTATGTTCATGATGGGATGCCCCTTACTGTCCTTCGTCATTTGAGGATCCCGGAGGACCCTATGAAAGGCAGAAAGGAAAGTTTGACCAGAATTATTGACCATTTTGGTCAATTTCGGAGAAGAATGTTGTCCGAAATTGTTGACCGTTTTGGTCAATTTCGGAGAAGAATGTTGTCCGAAATTGTTGACCATTTTGATCAATTCCAGAGAAAGATGTTGAACGAAATTGTTGACCATTTTGGTCAATTTCGGAGAAGGATATTGACCGAAACTGTTGACCGTTTTGGTCAATTCCGGAGAAGGATGTTGACTGGAACTGTTGACCGTCTTGGTCAATTCCGGAGAACTTCCTGCTAGGCTTGATTGACGCGTGGCCATCAACTGGTTTGCAAGCTAGAAGAAGACACGCGTCTCCCTTTGGTTAGGTGGAGATCCCGGATATTAATGCGTCAGAGATTTGCCTTTTGAAGAGCCAAGTAGGGAGTTGATACGTGGCGGGACTGACGATGTCCTTAATGAGGGTTTTTTGCGTGCTTGCCGTTTAAGTTTTCCTTCCACACTTCGAAAATCTTTTACGCCTCCAAGCTTTCGTCTTCTCTATTCCTAACTTTCAGAAACCCTAGTTCTTCGAGTAAGCCATGGCATCTGTCGTAGACAGTGCCTTCGTTTTGAGAGAAAGCGATGTCAAAGCGTTGTGTGCTGAGTTTAACGTCCCAAAGGAAATCGCGTGGAGAGTCCCAGGGAGGAATGACAGAGCTTTTGCTCCTCCGACGGGGCATATCACAATCTACGAGGCCCACCTGAAGAGCGGCCTTCGTCTTCCGTTGCCGGACGATTTGGAGTCTCTTTTGAAAGCTCTTCGAGTACCCATCGCTCAACTTCATGCCAACGCTATCCGGTATCTCTGTACTATGTGTATTTTTCTTCGAAAGCGTGGTAAGAAGCTTAGGATGTCCATGGCTAGGGTTTTGTTTAAAATAAATCAGGGAGGAGAGTGGATATCGCTCGTCCCCCATTCTGGCATAAAGATAAATAAAGCCATATATGACTCGTTGAAGAACTGGAAGAACCGGTTCTTCTTTGTGAGCGTGGGAACGGCTTGGCTCCTTCAAAAGAACTGGGGCCAGGTTCCGGAGGTATATGCGGGGACGCCATCTGTGGCGGAGACGGCGGCCCAGGAGTGGTTGATGAAGTTAATAAAGGAGAACCCCGACGAGTTCAATCGGGATTTTTTGGTTTCCTGGGAGGAGACAAAGAAGGTGAACTGGGGTCCGCCATTCCCAGTTCAAAAACCCATGCTGCCCGTGTGGATGATGAACCCGGAGGATTCCAAGGGCATAATCATCTGCATGCGGCATACAGACGAAGGATTAATTGGCCCACTGCCGGAAAAGGTGCTGGAGACTCCCTCGTCGTCGTCATCGTGCATCGATTACGTGGTTGCCGGAATCTGCAGCGGGCCTGGTAGCACTGCAGGCCTGGAGAAGACCCATGAGGACTGGCCGGCGGATTCAGGAGGAGTCATCTTAGTACAGCCTGTGCCGCAAGTGGTTCCTGGTACTGTATTGATGGCGTCTTTTGAGGAGCCAGCTTGTGAGCTAGCAGCGGGTGTGCGGGAGCCGTCCGTTAGCTCCCTAGTTGCTCAAACTTTTGCTGCGGAGCCAACAGTGGAGCTCGATCCTCTAGCAGTTGCTCCAGAGGCTGCAATTGAGGAACTTGCAGCTGTCGCGGGCAAGACTGATGAGCTCTTGGAGCGCATTCTGGAGGAGGGAGCTACGAGCTCAGCTAGAGAGGACGCTCCTGGTCCACAACCACCTGGGCCAGGTCTAGAGGCCAGGCCTGAGAGGCCCGCGAGGAGATTTTGGGAGGTATGATTCTTGGTGATTGATTCCTCGTACTTTCTCCTTTCCAGATTTCCGACTTGCCCTTTGTCTGTCTTTTGTGCAGTCGTTAAAGGTGGCCTCTGCTGTTTTTAAGGTGGTGGTGCAGCACGACGAGGCGCTGGCTGATAGGGAGGCGGAGATCGCCTGGCTGGACGCCAAACTGGCTGCTTCAGTAGGAGAGCACCGCGAGGAAACTGCTGCCCTGGAGACTGTTATGGCAGGAATGGAAGCGGAGATCGCCAGTTTAAGAGCTGAGAACGCTCGTTTGAAAGAAGAGGAGCATCGAAGCAAAGCAAGCAAGAAACGGCTTGCCGATCGAATATCCACTTTGGAGAATGAGCTGGGTCTCCAGATCCGTCCCCACGAGGTCGAGGGCATGTTGCATGCACGGATGTTTGAGGGGGGCCAGGTTTGTCGGCGTCTTGTGAGACTGATCGACCCTGACTTCCCTGTTGAGTACCTTCACTTAGGAAACCGGGGGGTGCAGCATAAGGATGACCTTGTGAGGGAGTTCCAGGACAGTCAGAGGCAGCTGCTACCTCTGTAGCCTTTTGCACTTTTTTCTTTTTGTACTTATATAATTTTGTAACATATTTAAAGCAATAAAATGGAAACTTTTTCAATTCTGTGTCCATTTATTTTCACTGCTCGTGTCTGTTTGCTTTGTTGCTTGGGGCGGCCAACTAGGTTGGTCGGTTGCCATTGTTGGGCTGCCTAAGAAGTGAGATTCTTAGGCTTGGCAGGCGGTCGTGTTAACCAGCCTAGTGGCGCTATTCAAGTATTGACTTAGACGGCTAACGTTGGAGAAGGATGCTTCTCCCTTCGACCATCGCTGACTGATCCCGCTATCTCCTCGTAGAAGATGTCGTTGCATATGCTGCGTAAGCCCCCTAAGGTTTTTGACCACTTTCAGGCCACTTGGATGACCAAGGTTTAATACGACCGCTGATGGGCCGTTTGGATGACCAGGGTTTAGTACGACCGCTAAGGGGCCGCTCGGATGACCGAGATTTATATTAGGCCGCTTATGGGCCACCTGGATGATCAGGGTTTAGATACGACCGTTAATGGGTCGCTCGGATGACAGAGGTTCAAGTTCGACCACTTATAGGCCGCCTGGATGACCAGGGTTTAACGAGAGGGTGAAGACCCTCCCGACTAATGGGCAGTTTAGGTCGGGTAATCTGCAAAGAAAACACATGCACATGCACATAGGAAGTATGCTAAGTAAACACTTATTTTTCATGAAATTAAGACAAGCAAGCGAGTGCAAACAATAATGCAAGTGTGTACCTGTGCCTACTACTGAAAGTATCGTTTGAGGTGGATGGCGTTCCACGTTTGCGGAACCAGTTTCCCGTCCTGTCTCCGGAGTTTGTAGGCTCCGTTTCGCAGGATGGCGGAGACGAGGAAGGGCCCTTCCCAATTAGGGGAGAGCTTATTGCGGCCGGCCAATTTGCCTGTGGCCTCGACGCCTCGTAGGACCAGATCTCCCACATCGAATCGTCGTGCCTTAACTTTTTTTATTGTAGTATCGGGCGATCCGATGTTGGTAGGCTGCTGTCCGTATTTTGGTAGCGTCGCGGGCTTCTTCTGACAAGTCTAAGTGTTCCCTAATTTTTTGGGAGTTAGTCTGTGGGTCAAAGGACTCCACCCTGAGACTTGGAAGCCCGATTTCGACCGGGATTACCGCCTTAGTCCCGTAACAGAGGTTGAAGGGCGTCTTGCGCGTTGGTTCCTTCGGGGTTGCTCGATAAGACCAAAGAACGGAAGGGAGCTTGTCCACCTAGGAGCCCCCTGCGTCCTCCAGCTTAGTCTTTAACCCGTGGTGTAGCGTTCGGTTTGTCACCTCCACCTGTCCGTTTGCTTGGGGGTACGCCACAGAAGTGTGGACTAACTTGATACCAAGGTTGATGCAATACTTGGTGAAGCATTTCCCTAAGAATTGGATCCCGTTGTCGGTCACAACGACCTCGGGGACGCTGAATTTGCAGACGATGTTCTGGCAGAGGAATTCCAGGGCGTTGTGTTCTATTATTTTAGCTAGTGGGACAGCTTCAACCCACTTGGTAAAGTAGTCGTTGCCAACGATGATGAATTTCCTGTGATCTGTGGCAATGGGAATTGGGCCGAGGAGATCGAGCCCCCATTGCGCGAAGGGCCAAGGGGCTTGAAGGGCCTTCAGATCTACGGATGGCTGGCGATAAAGGTTACTGTGAAGTTGGAAACTTTTACATTTATTCACAAACTCCAGTACGTCTTTTTTTATTGAGGGCCAGTAATAGCCCTGGCGCATGACCTTGAAGGCCAAGTTTTTTCCGCCAATGTGCGACCCACAGATCCCGAGGTAGACTTCGCTTAAAGCGTAGTCAGCCTCTTCGGGAGTTAGACAGCGGAGGTATGGAGTCGAGTAGTCACGGCGGTATAACCGTCCGTCAACCACAGCATCCTAGCCGGCTGTCTTCTTGACCAGTTTGGCCTTCTCCACATCCTCTGGCAATGATCCGTCCGCTAGATAGTTTAAAAAAGACGTCATCCAGTTTTCCGCTTCGGAAATCTGTATTGCCTCTTGCTTCTCAATACTGGGAGCGTCTAGGATCTCCCGCATGTCCCTCGAATACTGTTTCGGGTTTTCGGTTGCAGCGGTTTTGGTTAGCTGGTCCGCCTTTTAGTTTTCGGTTTTGGGAACGTGAATCAGGGTTAGTTTATCGAAACCCTAGGCGGCCTCCCTTGCCTTTGCCAAGTACTTAGCCAAGAGGGGGTTGTTCGCCTCGAAACCTCCGTTAACCTGGTTAACGATTAGCTCGGAGTCGCTGTAAACTGCCAATCTCTCGGCGGAGCACTCCTTGGCTAACCGCAATCCGGCTAACAGGGTCTCGTACTCGGTAACATTATTGGTTGTCGGGAAATTGAGGCTGAGGGAGTATTTCACCTCAAACCCGTCGGGGGTCGTAAGGACCACTCCAGCTCCACTGCCTATGTCCGTAGACGATCCGTCTACGTGGAGTATCCATTCTGGAACTCTGACAAGCAGTTTCGCGCTTTCTTCGGGCTGTTCCTCGACGACTGGGGTTGTAGTCTCGACAATTAAATCAGCTAGCGCCTGTGCTTTCACAGCAGGCATTGGCTGGAATTCGATGTCGAACTCGCCCAACTCGATAGCCCATTTTACCAATCGTCCAGAAATGTTGGGCTTCTGGAGGATGTTTTTAAGCGGTTGGTCCGTAAGGACCACTATCTGATGGGCCTGAAAGTTGGGCCTCAACTTTCGCGCGAAGAATATCAGCGCCAAGGCTAATTTTTCTGCGCGTGAGTAATGGGTCCCTGGGCCGCTCAACGTTTTACTCACGTAGTAGACCGGCCGTTGGGCATTAGGGTCCTGGTGCACGAGGACAGAACTCAGGGACGCCTCCGACACTTCCAAGTAAAGATATAGCTCCTCTCCGCCCTTGGGTGACACCAACGGCGGGCTGGCCAAATACCGTTTTAGTTCATCGAAAGCGGTTTGGCATTCCGCAGTCCATTGGAACCCGTTGGATTTTGTTCCTCTAAGGGCTTTAAAGAAGGGATGGTACTTGTCATCGGATTTCGCAAGGAAGCGGGACAGTGCTGCAAGCAGTCCAGTTAGTCGCTGGACGTCCTTTACGTTCCAGGGTGGAGCCATGTCGGCGAGCGCCTTGATCTTCTCTGGGTTTGCCTCGATCCCCTGTTGGGAGACGATGAAACCCAGGAATTTGCCAGAGGCCACTCCGAAGATACACTTAGCTGGATTTGGCTTCATGTGATTCTTACGGAGCACCTCGAATGACTCTTCCAGGTCGCAGATGTGGTCGCCGGTGACATTGCTGTTGACAAGCATGTCGTTGACGTAGACTTCCATGTTGCGATCAATTTGTTTTTCGAATATTTTGTTAACCAAGCGTTGTTAGGTCGCTCCAGCGTTTTTGAGTCCGAAAGGCATTACTTTATAGCAGTAGGTGCCCTGATCGGTCATGAAGGAGGTGTGCTCCTCGTCCTCCGGGTTCATCGGAATCTGATTGTAGCCCGAATAGGCGTCCATGAAGCTTAGTAGTTTATGTCCGGCGGTTGAGTCAACCAGTAGGTCGATCCTGGGTAAGGGAAAGCTGTCGTTTGGACAGGCCTTGTTAACGTTGGTAAAATTGACGCACATCCGTCATTTTCCGTTGCTTTTCTTTACTAAGACGATATTAGAGAGCCAGTCCGGGTATTGGACTTCCTAATGAAGCCTGCGTCCAGTAGCTTTTTAACCTCCCGCGGATGGCGATTAGTTTTTCAACGGAGTGGTTCCTCCGCTTCTGCCTGACGGGCTTTCGGTTGGAGTCAAGTCCCAATTTATTGACCATTATCTCCGCTGGGATTCCAGGCATGTCTGCTGGATTCCATGCAAAAAGATCAGTGTTCCTTCGCAGGAACGTAACCAATTCATCGCGCAGTGGTCCGGTAAGTAAGCCGCTGATCTATACACACTTATCCGGCTCTTCCGGGTCCAGTGGGATTAGATCCGTGGCTTCACCGGACTGCGCTTGCTGAAGAGTTATCTCGTCCCGATGGTCGAGTTCCCCAACTGTTCTAGTGCTGCCACTTGGGACAATCTGCGACATGTAACAGGTTCGTCCGGTAACCTGGTCACCCAGCACCTTCCCGACACCATAGGGCATTGGAAACTTCATTTTGAGGTGTGGAATCGAATTGACCGCCCTGAACGCTGTTAAACATGGCCTGCCCAGTATGACGTTGTATACTGAGGGTAGGTCGACCATCAGGAAGGTGAGCGTTCGACTTGTTGTTTTTGGATACGTACCCAAGGTTACTTCCAACTGGATAGTCCCTTGAACGGGCACTGACTAATTTCGAGGCCGTATAATGGGCCTTCAGCAGGTTTTAGCTGATTCTTTTTTAAGTATAATCTGAAGAAAGTATCCAAGTAAAGCAAATATCGAGAACTTTCATTATCAATAAATACTCGTTTCAGTTGGTAATCTATACTACCGTTCGAAACGAGCGCAGATACAATGAGGGGATCAGCATGGGGGGACACTACATGGGCTAAGTCATCATCACTAAAACTGATAGTGTTATCCGCCGTGCGCTATTTCTTCCTCCCGGCCTGCTGTTCCTCGTCGCTAGATGGGTTTTCTGCAGGTCGGGTGGTAACCATATTAATCACCCCTGCTGCAACCCAATTTCGGGGAAGAGTCTGTTCCTGCCCCTCTCCGCCGGCCGCTCTAGAGCTTTGTCCAGGACCCCTGACAAATTTGGTGAGGTGACCTCTGCGAATCAGCTCCTCAATCTCCCTTTGCAGTGTTTTGCAATAGTAGTTGAATGGCCAGCAGAGCGATGGAAGTCGCAGTACTTCGATTGGTTTCTAGAGTCCTTCTTTAGTGGTTTTGGCTACTTCATGAATTTTTCTCCGCGGATCTACATGAGGACGTTTGAGCGTGTGTCCGTCAGAGGTGTGAAACCGGTGGACCCGTAGTCTCTGCATTCTGGCGGCTCAGTCCGGCGTTGCTTCTGGCGGGAGTGATCCCCGCCGCTGTACTTCCTCTTCCCTTCTCCAGGGAACGATCGAGGTTGATCTGTCCGTTTTGGACATTTTTCCTCGTTGGCTTCTTCTGCTGCAGCATAGGCCCGGGTGATGGATTCTGCCTACCGGAAGGTCTGAGAATTTTTGTGGGCCAGGTACTTGAAAAAGTCACCGTAGGTCAGCGTAGAGGTGAAACTGCCCAACTTCATTTTCTCTGTAATACGGGGAATCCGTCTGGCCTCTGCCACAAAACGATCCAGGAATCGCCGCGGGTTCTCTCTTGGTTTCTGCTTGATATGGGAGAGATGCCACGGTTGCTTCTCTTTCCGTCGGCTCGAGGCATACTGAGTCAGGAAGAGATCTGTGAGCTCACAAAAGCTGCTGATGGTGCCTGAAGGGAGGTGATGGAACCAGATTCGGGCATCTCCCTTCAGCGTGAGCAGAAAACGGCGGCACATCACTGAGTCTTCCAACCCTTGTAGACTCAGATGGGTGCGGAAGTGATCGAGGTGATCAACCTGATCACTGCTCCCATCGTATGAGTCAAGGGAAGGCATCTTGAACTTCGTAGGCAGTGGACGGCTCAGGATCTCCGCCGTGAAAGGAGATCGGTTTAAGTCGATGACGCGCTCCTCATCTTGGAACACACGGTTCCAGATTTTGTCAACTTGCGGATTTGTACGAGCGGCGTTTGTTGATCTTTTGGAATTGAGGTAAACCCTCAACTCCGTTTTGTCCCTAGAGGGTTCAGCAGCAGGTTGGCTACTGTCTCCAGTGGACCTGGCAGTGCTGGAGGCTCACTCCTGGACCACGTTCCCATCTTAGCCCGAGAGTATCGGGAATTTCTTCTCTTTGGACTCTCTCGCGGAGATGTGCTCCTGGAGTGTTCTTCAGGCCTGTTCTGGCCAGGAGCGCTGGAGGAGGCTGGAACTGGATTGCTCCGGGATCTCTCAGGCCTCTTGGCTGGCTTCTTTTTCCTCTGGCCACCCTTTTTGGTGGCCGGTGCGGTAACAATTGCTGGAGGAGCTGCTTGCAGTCGCTGCTCGTTCTGAGTGCAAAGTATCTGGAGCAGACGATTGTTAGCTTGCATTTGCTCCATCAGCTGCTGGAAGTAGGGCGCTGGTACTCCGCCCATTGGTCCCGTTGACCGTGGCACCAGCAGCGTGTCCTGGTTGGGATTGGTGGCGTCTCTAGCAAGGTTGCCAGCTTGAGCTATCGTGTTCACCATTGCGAGTGCAGAATCAGACAGTGAAAGAGAGCGTTGTGCGGATTTGTGGTTGGCTTTTGTAAGCGCTTCCCACAGACGGCGCCAATGATGCGTCATTGGATCCAAATTTCGAACAGATTCGGGCTGATCTGCTTGTCCTGGTTCCGGCACCGTTCCCTCAGTTTGGATCCTGCATACCACTAAAAAGAACAGAAGATTAACGTGTCTACAGAAAATTATCCCACCGAAAACACTCCGATACTCAAGTCAGTAAAAAGCCTTTGAAATACAAGAAGGTTCTTGAAACTGAGAATTGAGAAAAAGAGAGAGAGAGAGTGTGTGTGTTTCCAAATGAAAGAGAGACAAAACTGTCTTCTTGAATCTGGAAGGTGGGGAGGCAGTAAACGGCCGTGAGAGGCGCGCTTGATGCCTTTGGTTTTTGAGTGACAGCAAAAAAAATGGAGAACTGTCGTCGTGGGCGTTGTATTAGCAATAGCTTGCGTGAGTAGTCTGAGTAAGAGTTTGCGTAGAAGGAAGCGTCAATAATTGAGAGCGTAAGTAACTGAGAGCATGCCTGGAATAAGAATTCTAGGGCTTACTTATGGTTGAGCGGACGATCTTTCTCTTTTGGAAGTAGTGATCCTCCGTGTGATTCTTGGTTGGCCTGTCTTTTAGAGTTGATACCAGTTGCCAAAAGGATCGAAATAGTTTCCTTCCATGGTGGTCAGCGGCTTTCCATATTGCTTACCTTCCTTCTGTGCTTTTACCGTTGGAGTGTCCCAGTTGGCAAGATATTGGAAAAATCTGGCGCCTTCCTTATGAGAAAGGCGCCGATTTTGTCAATATCCGTTTTGGGAATCAATAGAGATCGTGATTTTGTCATTAGTATCTTAATTTTCAATAATTATAAATCTAAGGTAATGAAATCTATTATTTTTAGAAATATATGGATTATTAATTTTTAGTTGTTCATTTTCTCTCTAGAATTAGTACAATTTTAATTTATACATTTGTTTTTGCTTCTACTTATCTTAATATTCCAGGGTCCCAGTCAAACATGTTAATTTATTTTTACACTTACTGTATTTTCATCTATTATAACATGTTTGTAAATGATATATATACTATGAAACCTCATCTTAAGTATCTATGCATTCAGTTATTATTGTTAGCCGTTAGAAAATAGGGGCTGACTCAAAATATTTAGAATTAGAGAAGCAAGAAGTATAATTTATCTGCACTTTTAAAGGATTAATGTGGGCAAAGTGTTTGCACTGCATGATACGTATACATGGATTTTAAAGGGCGGAGCAATTGTGTTGCATTATTTTCTTTGGTTGAGTTGCAGTTTGTCTGCTGCACCTGATGATGCTGCATTCAACATTGTCTACTTGATTAATGGGTAGCTATGGTTGGCATGGTGTGAACATAAAATGACCAATAGTCTTTGGCGTGTACACACATTAACACATGTACAAGCATAGAGAGACAATGGAAAGTTGTACGAGAACTTAGGCTCTGTTCATTTAGAAGAAAATCTCTTGTTGGAAATGTTTTCTACATCTTTTGATATTTGGAAGCACATGGTAAAATATTCTTTATATTTTATATATTTTTTTGTTTATTTCACGTAATATGGAATATTAACCTAGTCAATGAAAAGTTGAAATTCAAGCTCCAAGGAATGACTTACCATCAAAAGTCATTTTTTGAGTTCATCTACAACTTATCATTGAGTACCGACACCCACCGGTGAATTTATTAGAAGATGACATCGCTGCTAGTAAATGACGCTCCCAACCATTGCCACAAAATGCTCCCACCCTTATGGCCAGTTGTATTGACAATTCCCTTGATCCGGCTGCTGGTTTGGGTTGGTGATGTCTCCGGTGCCACCATTAGTCTCGCCATATTGGTGACTAACTAATGGGGACTTGAAATATTTTTTTTGACAGTAATTTACCACCATTGTCCACAACTATCATAACTGTCGATATGAAATATCCATTATTTTCTTGTGCACAACAAGCTTTGAGGAATATTATGGGAGGTTATTTACCTTGAAAAAGTTTTCCATAAAAAGTATGAAAGACGAAGACATTTAATTCCAGCTTTATTTTTTTAGATTGAGCTAATTAAAATTTTAAATATAAGAAAGCAATAAATGTTATTTAGAGCCTATTGAGTGAAGAATAGGTATAGATTCTATAATCTGCCATGAGGAAAAATCAAAACGATTCTAATAGAGTGATATGGCGATACATAGTCATATTTGAGAAATAATTCAGGTGGTGGTTTTACAATGGAAGTGATTATTATTAGAATTTTTTCTCTGAACAGTTAACAATTGAAGTCATTTAGTTTGGAAAAACCTCACAGGAAGACATTGTTTCAAAGCTGCTGGACCTTTTGATGGTCCCATCACGCTACAATTACCATGTTACTTGCACAAAAGAGCTGGTTAGATCAGAGACTGAGTTTTTGTTTTGCAAATTCAGTTTTCGTTACTAATCGTTACTAATACCCAAGGCTCAGTTGGAAGACCCGTTTCCATGAGTTGGGCCATTGTGCCATGGAGGCTCAGCAGACCCAGATGGCCAACCCGGCCCAAAGGGCATAATGGCCATGAGTCCATTATGTCCCAAGGACTCATGGTAACGACCAAGGACTCTGCTAAGCCTGCAAAGTCGACATGTCAAAAGTTGATAGCTGACTCTGTCAGATTGTAGGAAATGATGAAGGTGACCTTTCAAGGAAGACAGTAGCTTTTGGAAAGCATGTGCGCCCTAAGAGGAGCAGTTGACTTTCAGGATTGGTAGGCTTTGTAGGACGGCGCAGTGGGTTTTGCAGAGTTGGTGGCAGGTATTCTCACGTACGCAAGCTCCATGCTGAGTAGGTAGAAGCCGTCAAGTATATATACATAGTCCAAACTCCAAGAGAGGCACGCAACAGTGTACACAAGAAGAGAACCAAAAGCAGGACGTCATTTTGCTCTCTGTGAATTTGAGCTATTTGTAACCAAAATCACCATAGTGAAATCTTTCATGGACCAAGAGTCCCGTGATTTTTCCCTCTCATTCAAGAGAGAGTTTTCCATGTAAAAATACTGCGTGCTACTGCTTTCTCTCTCTCTAAGCTTAACACCTACGTCCTTAAAATCACTTCCTTTAACTAAAGAGGGCCATCCTAGTACTTTATGTTGCATAGGTTCAGATTCGTCTATACGGTGGAAAGGTCTGAGGACTCTTTGGATCTCCGTCCATACTATAAACAGGATTCGAGGACGCAACATTGGCGCCGTCTATGGGAACCGACTAAAAGTCATGTTAACACATTTTTCAAAAAATTGAAACATGGTGAACACAAGAGTACGAACCAATGCCCCGGTCAGAGAAACTGCTTCTTGTGGCAATGGCCCCGCTGCAGGCATCAGGATAGATAACCATCTTAATCTATATGTCCGAGCATGGGCAATGAGAATGGACGACATTTCCAAAACCGCCCAGACTCTTTGTTTGAAAATGGACAAGCGGCCAAAGGGGGCGCCATCCAAGGCCTCCTAGACCGTCACGTCTCAGAGAAAGGGAAAGGGAAAGAAGAATTTCACTTAGCAAGTTAATCAGTATGAGGGCCCTGGGACTAAAGTCACATTGAGCGGCAAAGTCCCGTCGCCACTTGAAGGTTGCTTGGGTTCTCGGATCCAGGAGGAAAGCCCAGAGAGGCAGGATCCTCAATGTTCATGTAACAACTAAGAGCACGTCATTCAGGAGGTGTTCCCTCGTGACGAGATCCCTCCAAAGGCTAAGAGTCTTTTGGCGCCATAAGTTGCACAGAACCCTTGCGAATTGAGAAACTACCTCAACGAGAAGAAGATGACGGCTCCACCCCTAGTGGAGGAGAAGCTCAAAAAGATCTGGCAACGAGTTTTTGGTAACAACGATGGAGGAGGAGTTGCTGACCTGCACAGATTTCCATTTACAATGGAGATTAGGACGAGGCAACTCCCCCCAAAGTTTAAAATGCCAAATTTCGACGTTTACGACGGAAGCGCTGATCCAATGGATCATTTGGATTACTTTCACGAGCATCTGAGCCTCCAAGGCTTGGATGAGATAACGATATGTCAATGCTTTCTATTGATAGTTAATGGAAATGCAAGGATTTGGTTCTATGTACTGACAGCAAATTCCATTCAGTCATTTGGCGAGCTGGCAGATAATTTTCTCTCACAATTTGCGTCTAGCAGGAGAATTGAGAAGCAGCCCTGGCACCTTACTCTTGTGAAGCAAGGAGCCAGGGAGAGTTTGAGAGGATTTTTGTCCCAGTTCATTGCAGAGGCCAGGCAGATCTCCAAGTTGACGGATGTGGTAAAGTTTAATGCTTTTTTATCTACGTTGGAGGGAGGACCTTTCTTCAAGCACCTCATCCATAAGGGACCCCAAACCTTTGTAGAGGCCGAGTATACATAACTGCTGAAGAAGCCAATGACGCTAAGAAGCCAGAAAAAGACGAGAACTTCCATCCGAGGGCGGTGAAAGGAAAGAGGAAAAGTGGGGATCATCAAGGTCTCCAAGGGCCTAAAAAGCAGCATAAGTTTGAGCAGGTCATTCGGAGGGAGCTCGGGCTTATGAACCTGACTCCTTTGAATGACACACGTACTAACATCCTAATGCAGATTCGGGATGAGAAATTTTTGAAGTGGCCCAAGGCGCTGAAGATTCCAGATGATGGTGATCAGTTGAAATATTGCTACTACCATCGCTGTGGAGGTCATAGTACGGAGGACTATCGGACGCTGTAGAAAGAAATTAAGGAGCTAATCAAGAGAGGGCACCTTAACTGCTTTCTACAAGGATCCGGACAGGCTTTCGAAACAGCAGGTGACGGTGAGGTTGATCCATTGAGGGACAGAGTGGCCACAGGAGTTGTAAATATAATATCAACTTGCCCGACCAGAGAAGACATCAGGGAGAACTTTGTAGCCAAGAAGCTAATGGTAGGAACTAGAGATGAAGTCATTAGTTTTAGTAACGAAGATATGACTCATATAACTTCATCACATTCTGACCTATTGGTTGTAACTGTACTCGTTTCTGATGGAGCCGTTGACTACCAGATGAAATGAATATTTACTGATAATGGAAGCTCGCAGAATTTATTTTATCTTGATACGCATTTTAAATTGGAACTTAAGAGGAGTCAGCTGAATGCGACCAAGGAATCTCTCTATGGGCTGGACAATGATCCAGTATCAGTTCAAGGGGTCATCCAACTCGAAATTACTTTAGGGACTTACCCGAGGATTGTATCCAAGACTCCACCTTCTTGGTAGTAGACTTTCCATCGGTCTATAATGTTATCCTCGAATGTCCTTGTCTAACTGTTTTCGGTGCCGTTACTTGCATCCTACATTTGAAGATGAAATTTTCGACACCATTTGGAATTGGGGAGGTCGTCGGAGACCAAGCGGTCGGCCGGACGGACATGCTATCTATCACAAGTCACACAGGCACCACTTTACCAACTTATGGAAGACCTTGATCTACGAGATGAAACAACATTGTAACAAGCTCAATTTGGAGAACCAACAGACCGAGTCCTATTGGATCCTATCGATCCTGAAAAATTCATCCAGATAGAAATTTCTCTGCTTCAGTCCTTTGGAGACCAGCTGATCAAATTTCTTTGAAAAAATTCAGACGTTTTTGCTTGGGTATCCAATAATATGCCAGGGATACCAACTGAAGTGATGGTCCATAACTTAGGCCTAGATCCCCATCACAAACTTGTTCGGCAAAAGCGGAGGAATTACTCGGCTGAGAAACTGGTGGCCATTCGTGAAGAGGTAAAGAAACTTCTGGACGTTGGATTATCCGGGAGATACAATACCTAGATTGGCTGTCAAATATGGTCATGGTCACAAAGAGCAAGGGAAAATGGAGGATGTGCGTTGACTTCATAGACATCAACAAGGCATGTCCAAAAGACAGCTTTCCACAGCCCAAAATCAATCTGCTTGTAGACTCAACATCCGGACATGAACTCAAGTTTCATGGATGAGTACTCGAGCTACAATCAGATACGAATGAACCCAGAGGACGAAGAGCACACATCATTCATGACAGACTAAGGGATATACTGTTACAAAGTTATATCATTCAGACTAAAGAATACGGGTTTCACCTACCAGCGGCTTGTCAATAAAATGTTTGAGGCCCAAATCGGAAGGAATGTGGAGGTTTATGTGGACGATATGCTTGTCAAGAGTACGGCGGTTGACCACCACTTCCAAGATTTAGAGGAGACCCTCAATATGCTTAGAGCGCACCAAATGAAGCTTAACCCAGCAAAGTGCACATTTGGAGTGGTTTCTGGAAAGTTCCTGAGATAAATTATTTCATGTCGAGGAATTGAAGTAAACCCGGATAAGATCAAGGCTATCCTTGATATGAAGTACCCTTGGATCGTGAAGGTAGTCCAGAAGTTGACTGGAAGAATAGCAGTTCTCTCTTGCTTCTTGGCCAAATCGGTCGAGAAGTATCTGCCGTTTTTCAAAGCCTTGAGAAGGACCAAGACTAATGGCTTCCAGTGGACTGATGACTGTGAGGTGGCCTTCCGAGGTCTCAAGGAGTATCTTTCGAGTCCTCTTTTAGCTTCCCCCCTCAGTCAGGTGAGGAACTATACTTGTATCTCGCTGTGTTCGACACGGCCTTGAGCTCGGTGTTGGTTCAGCAGCAGTACAACAGGTAGCAGCCTGTGTACTACGTCAGCAAAACCCTGGTTGATGTAGAAACTAGGTACCCCCAGTGTGGAGAAGATCACTTTGGCACTCGTGTGTTTCGATCGAAAGTTGAGACCCTACTTCTAAGCGCATAAGGTGATAGTTATGACCAATCAGCCCTTAAGAGTGATATTGTAAAAGCCTGAGATGTCATGACGATTGGTCAAGTGAGCCATTGAGTTCGGAGAGTTCGTTATAGAATTTCACTCGAGGCCAGCCTTAAAAGGTCTAGCCTTGGTGGATTTCATCGTCGAGACGGCGACCCTAGCTCTAGATGCTTCAGACCCTTATGACACAAATGAGCCCCACAACGCACCAACATGGACTCTGCATGTGGACTACTCTTCAAGGAAGGATGGCTGTAGAACTGGCGTTGTGGTGAGAATGCCTGAGGGGTCAGAGATAAAGTATTCCATGATCCTCAGGTTTTCAGCAACCAATAACACCGCGGAGTACGAAGCATTGCTAGCAGGACTCTGGTTAGCTAAGGAATGTTCGGATAGAAACTTGGTTGTATATAGTGACTCTGAGTTGGTCATCAACCAAGTCCGCAAACATTTCGAAGTGAATAGCCCACAGCACTCCAAGTACCTTTTAAGGGTCCGAAGCTTGACTTCGGACTTTGAGAAGGTGGAAATGGTCCACATCCCCAAAGAAGAGAACGGGAAGGCCGACTTGTTGGCAAAGGCAGCGGCATCAGGAGACGCAGATTAATATGCCTGGGGATACACGAAGTTCTTGAGAAGCCAAGAAGCCAAGCATAGAAGATCCCGAGCCAGAGATGATGCAGGTATCGAGTGCCAGCAATTGGATGACTCCCGATTTAATGTACTTGTTTGACAAGACATTACCTGAATATGTGGACGAAACCAAGAAGGTGAAGAAGACATCAGGATGGTATACTGTCATGGACGGCCAGTTGTACCGGTGCGGATTTTTTTCCCCTATCTGCAGTGCCTCACTCTCGAGGCGGCTGATTACGCCCTCCAAGAAGTACACCTCGGAATATGTGGATCCCATATTGGGGGAAAAAACCTCGCCTTTAAGTTGATGAGGTAGGGGTACTATTGGCCAACCATGAAGTATTATGCCATGGACTTCGTGTGAAAATGTGAGAACTGCCATATCCACGGGAACCTTACCCACCAACCTCACATAGAGCTTCGAGCTTTGCAATAGCTTTGGCCCTTTGATCAATGGATGCTTGACATACTCAAACCTCTACCAACAGCGGTTGGACAAAGAAAATTCCTGATCGTCGGGATTGACTACTTCATGAAGTGGGTCGAGGCCATACCATTGCTGCGAATAACAGAGCATACTACAACAGAGTTCGTTCGGCAGAACATCATGTGTAGGTTTGGAATTCCCGAATACATTGTGACTGATAATGAGATCCAATTTATTGGAAAATAATTCACGAAATACTGTACCAACCTGAGGATAAGGTTGGTTCATGCGTCAGTCGCGTATCCGTAATGTCACGGGCAAGTGAAAGTCACGAACCGCACAAATATTATATGGACTGAAGACCAAGCTGAAATCATTACCATAAAATTTTACGGAAGCACTAATAATAACTATAATTACAAATAGCGGAAGCATAACCATAAAATAATACATTCATATAATTATAAGATCAACCATTATATTTCTTCCAAATACATCAAACCTATAAACCTAATTCTCTCTCGTCTTTACTCCTGCTCATCTAGTACCATCTTGAGCCTTCCATCTGAGGGGTAGGAAAACAGCGAGTGAGCCAAATACTCAGTAATGTACAAATAAACAAAGATATGCATATTTTTATACTCAAAATAGACATATACAGATATCATAAGAATACGATGCATGGTTATTTAATTCTTTACTCTTTGAGTTCTTACTTATTATTTATCGTTAGGGACCAGAGTTAGTAGATCTTACCAGCCAATGTACCACACAATCTAAGGCTAATGTCCAATTTCCAATATCCAATATCTCGTATACTTATAACCCAGTATACGGGGCCAATGTTCAATTTGTTATATACTTATAACCCAGTATACGGGGCCAATGTTCAATTTGCTACCAAGAATTTCACCGTGGCCTAGGAGCAGGGGCAGTCCTCGAGTTTTCACTGTAATATCCTAAGGCGTGCCAAGGATATCATCCGCTCCAATACGTAGCCAGGATATACGGCTAGAGTATTCTTTGAGTTTCTACTATAACATCAGTGGCATGCTAGGGAATATTACCCAAAGTCATTTTATAGTCCGATTTCTTAATCCATGCTTAAAACTTTATATGGAAGATTTCACATTGTTCAAAACTTACGAATTTTCTATAGCATCCTCTCTTGAACGTAAGACTATACCATATGATAATAGATAATAGAAATCAGTGCAATGACCATGCAAAGTTCCTATGTAAATTTCCTTAATATCAAAACAGACAATTATAACTCGCGATAATAAACCATAAATTGTAACCAAAATCAGTGCATTATCTATTTTAGCAGCTTTAACCTTAATTTCTTATATATTAAAATTCGGATTTAACATGTGAAATATTCGGCTGATTCTGCGGTTAAATTAGTACTTGATTTCCCATGTTGAATCGGTTAGTTCCTTTAGTCTACTTTTGTACCGTTTCTTAAGGGCTCGGTTCCTGGTTCAGCCCACAATTGTACAGGTAAATAGTTTTACCTTAGTACTTGATAATTTGCTCAGGTCGGGTGCTGGTTCAGCCGGTTTCGGGCCGGTTTGATATTCGGTTTGGGGTCAATTTGGATTAATTTTTGAATAATCACTTATGGACTTGGTTATCGGTTCATCACCGATTAAATGGTCCGGTCAAGGGTCGGTCCGTTCATTATTTATGAACCGGTTCCGGGTACAAGGTGTACCATAAGATGAAATTCAGCATGTGTTGGCCGGTCCGTCTTGGCTTATTTAAGGCCCGGTTGGGGTTAATATTTTATCCAGTTCAAGGGCCGATATGGGGTTATTTTTGCAGGTTAGAAACTTACATTAACAAAGATAATTTATCTATTTTGGTGGTCAATTTAGGGCTTCTTTAATGGCTGGTTCAAATTACCCAAATTTCATCAACAAAGAAAGGTTCTGGCTTGATCAGGTGGCCGATTTAGGGTCGGTTTGATGTCTAACTTTGGTCAAATTTTACATGTTAATACTTTAACATTATCTTAACATTCTTAAGTTAAAGTGGGTGCCCGTTGGGCCGGTTTAATTCAATTCTTGATGCTGCCAGGTTCAGCATTTAACCGGATGAACCCGACTGGGTCTAGTTTAAGTGGCCAGTTCAATGCCCTCCTCAAGGAGTATGAGGTGGCCGTTTTAATGGTAACTAGATTAGACTTAGTAGGAGGTGGCCGGCTCTTAATTCAATTGGTTCATGGCTGGTAACTAGATCAGCTCTTAATTCAAGGATGCTAACCCGGTTCTGGAGCACTTTAGGGGTCCGATTCAGTACCCATTTCAAAGCATTTTGGACGGCTGTTTTACTGGTGGTTAGGTCAACTAATGTACATAATAATGTGGCTGGGCCGACTGCCGGTTCAACCGAATTGAGTCCTGTTTGGTTCACTATTCCCAAACTGCCAATTCAGCATCAGCAGAGTAGCTTTAAGGCCAGTTTGACTACTACGATTTTTATGGCCAATTTGAGACCAGTTCTTGACCAGTCCAACGGGTCAATTTACACCTAAGGGACTCTAGTTTAATAATATGTTCGATTCAGGGCTAGTTCAAGGTGATTTTATTGCTGGTTGGTCATTATCCACAAGTCAGAATCTGCTTCAGTAACTGTTTGTTGTAGCAGATTTCGGTTTCTGTTTTGGGGGTCATTTTGTGATCAATTTATGGTCCAATTTTTCGGGGTGACTCTTGAACATAATCTTATAACACTTAAGTTTACATCTTGGCTGGCTTGGCCAATTTGGAGCCCATTTCCTAGGCTGCAAAGTCGGATATTAACAGGCTGCCAAACTTTGGCCGGTTACTGATGCATGACCGTCTCTCAGGGACCATTTTAGGGTATACCAATTTTGAGGTTATTTGGAGGCCATTTGGTCACCAAATAGGTCATTTCTTCAGACAGGGTTTCTGCATCAGTATCTTCTGATGCAGCAGAACCCGGTTTCTGTTTTGATGGCCAATTTATGACCAATTCACAGCCAAATTATACCAAACGACACTTGAACATTATCATAAGACAATTAGGCTTGTATGATGACCAGCTTGACCAATTTGGAGGCCGGTTCCTAGGCTGCAATTTTGGGTTTCAGTATGACTGCTGAAACTGGTCGGCTGTGGGACAGTTTCTGATATGGTGGCCAATTCAGTGACCAATTCAACTCCTTTTTAGGAGCCATTTGGCCACGACTTAGGTAAGATATTAAGCTTATTGTGTACCAAATTTGGGCCAGGTTGGTGATCATTTGATCACTGGTTCAACCAAAGTTCAGAAACTAAAAAAACTGCAGATTCTGAAATTCCAAATTCAGCCGATTATATCCCACGTTTTCATGATAATATATGCATGAATTGATCACAAAATAGAACAATAATACTTGAAGGATTAAACAATAAACACCAAATGAAAGATGGAATCAAGTACACTTGCCAGCAAAATTCAGCTGAACTCCCTGCTTTCAGTTTTCCTTCTCCCTTTCCTTCTGATTTCTTTCTGTTTTTCTTTCTGTTTTTCTGCCTCCTCTCCACGTTTTTCTTTATTTGTCTCTCTTTCTTTCCACGGTCTTCTTTCTTTTTCTCCCTTCTCTATGCCAAACAAGCCTTAAATAAAATTAACATGAGTTGCTGAGTCATCTCTAGCTAAAAGGAGTTGCTGCCAACGTTGAGCCTAGAAGCTGATTCACCTGGTTTTCCTTGGCTATTCTGGCTGTATGAGGAGTTGCCTAATGGTAAATTCTTATTGGTTACTAATTTTTCTGCTGTTGAGTGAATTGCTACTGTTGTGGGGCTACTGTGGAGCTGTCAAAATAAGCAGCCGTGAACCTGCTGTGAGGAAAACTGCTGCTTCAGCAGCAGTAGGAAATTGCTGCTGTTTCAGCAGCTTGGACATCAGCTGCTTCAGCAGCCAGATAAGCAGCCGTGAGCTGCTTCACCTACTCTCAAATTTTGTTGTGTTGTGTGTGAAGCTGCTGCTGACTTAGCAGCCGTGTACTGCAAAATTTTCCAAGCTTCATGAGCTGCCGTGTTGCAGCTTCTCTCCTTATTCCTACTGAATTTTTGACTTTTAAATACCGTGTATGTTTTATTGTATACCAACTTTGTGGACCCCTCCATTTTACTTGCTGAATTTGGTGAAATTTCAGCTTTGTGTGTGTGAGTTTGTGTGTTGGAATATATATAATTTTACTTAATTAATTTAATTTATATTATATTTAATCAATTGGTTTAGGTTTGGTTATTAATCGGATCCAATTTTGGTGATCGGGTCATCTTGTAATTAACCGAAACTAATTTACTTACTAATCGATTGAAAACTTATCAACCGGAATTGGTTCCCTATCGTTGATTCTATCTTTTATTAACCGGGATTGAAGTCGGTTTTATTAAATAAATTTTTATGATATTTCGCGGTGAGTTCTAGGCTTTTGAATTTTTACTGTTCATTATTCTTAATTTTTATCTAACCTCAAATCGATGGAAGTCTTCGAGTTCACGTATTTTATTTTTAGTAAATCCTCAAATGTCGGACTTCTCTACCTCCTTTGACCTCGATTAATCATAATTTGCTTGATCGGGAGATCTCGGGCCTTACATGCGCCGCCGCCGGTGTCGACGACCCAACCCTTCTCTGCCATGCGCCACCGTTGAACGGCCACCTTCTTCCTCTTTCTTCTCCCTCTCTTCTCTTCTTCTCTT
>JAODPA010090475.1:0-23666 GCA_025585075.1 Nepenthes mirabilis | reverse complement strand
AAAAAAATTTATAGATAGAACCACCTGACCCCAACCCGACCCGGCGTTCAGAGTACCCTTCGCCCAAACCTATTTTGTTTCTTCGCGCGCTCTCCTTCTCGGAGCTTTCAACACGTACAACCATGGCGTCCGTGGTATCCAGGAAAGAGAAGAAGAGAGAAAAACGAAGTCTCTCGGACATCAAAACCCTAGGGCACCAACTGCTCTCTTCCAGGGCTCATATAAACAATTTGCCGCTCCTTCTCACATACATCTCTCCTTCGTGGAGTCCTCAGTACGTTCTCGAATCTCTTCTCTCTCTCCAGTCCTTCTTCACTCCTATCCTCGTTGACCTCCCTTCTCCTCCTAAAATTTCTATATCTTCCACCAAACATGGGGGCTCCGATGGTGACACTGACCCTGAGCTTATTTATCGCACTTGGCTGCGGTCCAAGTTCGATGAGTTCGTCAAATCTCTTATCGATATTGCAATTAATACTCAGTGTGATGAAACGTTGAGAGTAAGTACCCCAGTTCCTAAATTACCTTGATTTTCTCGGTTTTACTTTTGATCTTGAGGTTGCTGATTTCGTTCTTGCATTCAATTTTGTCTTATGGCAGTTTGGTTTTCATTGCAAAATGTCTATAATAAAAATATTAGCATTGGTGTACCTTTTCTTATATCTGGGTTGTTTACCTTTACCAGATGGAGTACCTATAAATTTTGGAAATATTTTGATGGTTGTGGGGCAGATTGTTTATTAAGTTTATTCTTCTTTGTTTTAAGAACTACAAGAATGCGTGATAGGGGAAGAGAAGCACCTTAGGGCACATATGCAAAATATGTGGGATTTCAAATTAAAATAATCATCGTTGGTTTAGATTAATGTGTAAGACTATGAAGAGTAATTGAACAAAGATCAAGACAGGAATATAAGTGTGTCAAAATCAATTTGACATCATCTGAAATGCTCAACCGTTGATGCTATATATCAGGTGAGAAGCTTAATGGAGAAAATTAGAAAAATGAAAGATATTAAGGGATGATTTAAGGCATGATTTTCATTAATTTAGAGAATGTTTATGGTATATTTATGATCAAGATATTTCGAGACATAGTAGAATTTTTTCTTTGAATGTAAAAATATCTACAATGACACTACACGTACTATTAATGCAGGTTGTTTAAAATGAAGAAATGCATTGATAGTGATTTCAGATTGGAAGATTCCTCTAAATTTGAAAGGAAAACTCACTGTGTTATATGGATCCGAATGATGGGCTGGGAAAGAAGTTTGGAAAGTAAGCATAGAACGTTTAGATGAATGAGTAGGATCGCTTAAAAATATCAGGAATTGACACTTCCCTAGCTCCCTTGAATTACTAGGCATGAGTGATGATTTGGACTTTTCAATGGATGCTAAATGACCCACAGTGCGAAAATGTAATTTTGTTGAGGTTAGAGGCAAGAAGAAATGAAGAGAGGTAGTCTTAGGAAAACTTTATATGAGATAATAAAGTAGGATATGAAATTGTTCCTCTCTATGATGTTGCATTAAATCTAGCATAATAGAAGAAATGTTTCCTTTATTCAATCCCACTTTGTGGGACTTATCACTTTGCTGATGTTGATGCATGATTTTGGATTGCTACCTTTTTTTGGTTTTCATACAACCATTTTTTATTTTTGATTCCATTGGAAAAGGCTATAATGAATTTTGTCATCTCCTTGCTTCGACTTCTTTTTTTCTTTGGGTGGGTTGGTACTCATTTTTTTCTGTACTGTCTCTGTCTTGGACTGGTGTATCATATATGGCTTGTCTTGGCACCAGGATTTATTTACGATCTGATGGAACTGGAAGATCAAAATTTTTATTTTCTTCTAAGAGATTTCTTCCTCTAAACCTTTTAGCGTATTTTATGACTTATTTTATGTTGGCTGCATCTTTGTTAGGAGGTTGTGTTGGATACAATATTGGAGTTTGTGAAGCTTGGGAATGGGGGAAGGTTCTACAATGCTGTATACCACAGGCTCATTCTGAGTATTGTGAGTAATAAATCAGAGTGTGTGTTATGTTGCAGTTTGTTTTTATGTACATTTGGTTTAGCTAATTTCTCTTTAACAGTTTGAAGATTTGAATAAAATGGTAGGCATGTGTCGGTTTCATTTAAATGAATATGTGTCATGTAATTCTGGCCAATATGAGTTTTCTGACTTTCAGGTTACATCTTCGTTGACTATTGAATTGCTGTTAGAATTGCTTGCATCAAAGTACTTCAAATACATTGATGTACGGTATGTCTACAATCCTTTGTTTCTCTTTCTAATCATATCCTGTGTTTCATATATTGCCTTTCGTTAGAGTGCTCTCTTATCCTCACAAGTCAGATTAGATTAATTTCCTTTCTTACTTTGTACACTATTTAATCAAAATTTGAGACATTTTGCCGTGTTGGGACATGATGTGGTGTTGGTTTGCATTTTTAGTTAGTATGCTAGGGTTGCTATTATGGGCTAGGTGATCCATTAAATTTACATTTTTAATCTATATTTAAAGTTCTTGTTAATTCCACTTTCAATTCCCATTACTTATGTAACACTTGATTTTTAAATTTATATTTATGACATGATTATTATGCTTTGGTTTAATATGTGAAAAAATTATATAATGAAAATTTTGAGAAAAAAATAAAATTTGAAGAAATAGGATGAGTGCTTAATCGGCACAAATGCAGTGCACGTGCACATTTCCAGCAGAGGCTGCGCATAAGGTGTACATGATGGCATACTCGTGCGTGTTTTAGATAAGGATGTTTGTGCCCGAGGGACGCCTATGAAATGCTTGTGTGTGGTTTGGATAAAATAGTCTGTGCCTGTGGTGCGTTTGATGCAATGTTTATACACGCATGTAGCTGAGAATTGCACCTGATGCGTGTTTGACCCATCGATTTGGCTATAAATAAGATCCTTTATCGATTTTCATCTTTTGCGCGAGAAAAAGGGAGAGAAGAGAGAGAGAGAAGGCAAGAAGAGGAAGACGAGAGGGAAAGGGAAGAAAAGGGATTTTGGAGTTATTTTGAGTCAGATTTACTAAATATAAGGTTTAATGTAAATATATTTAAGTCCATTCCGCAGTCTATTATTTAAATCATTTGATTGAAGATTTTGAGATTTTGTTGGTTTTATCAAATATTTTGAGATTTGTTTTTTTTATTTTTACCGAATATATGAGTATTTTGAAGAACCATGTTCTTATATCGAAATATTGTAAATAGAAGTATGAAATATTTGTGTATTTGACCTTGCATGCTATTTGCATGCAAGCTTTTGATTAGGACTATTTTGTAATATGATCTGAGTTTATACTTTTCCTAGAGGGTGAAAAAGTTTTTTATATTTATTATAGAATTTTTTGTTTGACAAATGATAATTATTGTAAGTATTTGAAGGCTTATATTTACACATGTTTTAATAAATTAGGCACACTTAAAGAATGCACCTATCATCTATATGTGTAAAAAAGATAGTGGCATTCAACCCTATTTTTAAGGTAATATAGATGGCCTGGCTATGGGCTTTGAATAGTAGTATATTTGCTTAAGGTTATTGAAAAAATGAGTAACCTATTTTTTAAAGTTAGCTTTTTGATTAATCAATGTGTAAATTATTGGCCCTTAATTTTTATATTTTGACATGCTTTGTATTTTCATGTTTTGAGATGTTTGACATTTTGAAGTTTTCACAAGTTTTCGATATGGTTCTTTGGAATTTGTGGACGTATTATATGTTTGGTATTATGATGTTTTGTAAGATTTACATATTTTGAATATTTGCATATTTTAGATTGTTTGTATGATATCATGGTTTGGAATGTATTTAATGAAAATTAAATTTTTGCATGTAATTTATGATTTTCTATCATTCCATCTGTTTTATTAATATATATTTGTTCATTATACATATATGTATTTGTTGAACGTTAGGCTTATATTTGCAAGTATTTTCAAAACCTCTTTTTGAATAGTGGGCAGTGGATTCTTGTAGGATATGGATGGAAGATCGTAAAGACTTTTGTTTAGTTGTATTTGAAATATTGCGGTTTGTTTAGGCCTTGTGTATTGTATTGGATTCATATATACATTTTTAAGTTCCGTAGTTTGGGACTTTTGAGCTGGTGTGCCTAGAAGTTTTGTATAGAATTCCATTAGAAAATATTTGGATATTTTGCGTAAATACTTTTCCTTGTAGAGATTTATGAAATGGGCAAGAATTTAAATGATTTTGAGGCCAAACGGGGGTAGTTTGGACAGTCTTGTGATCATTGCATTTAATGTTTTAATTATGTCGCTTATGGTGTTAGTATAAAATGTTCAACTCGGCTTTAGTTATTGGATTGCGATTATTTATGGATAATTCTTATATTTATATCATTATTATTACCTATTCATTTTGGAGTCGTGACAACTTACCAATTGTTCTTAACCCAAGTTGCATCTGTTTTGCTGCTGGGAAATCCTTCAGAGGAAATATTTATTTTTGTCGTAGTTAGAAGGCTTTTTTTCTTTTTGTTGGTAGTGTTTTCAAGGTTTTTTACCAAGTAAAAAGGGTGGATACTTTTCATCTAATTCAATCTTAATAATTATCATTTTGATGAATTAGTAAATACTAAATACGCTATCATCTAAATGGAATGTAATGGTGTCATATGGTGCTGAGTCTCATTATTTTGTTTATATTCTCACTAAAGCTGTTCTGGTATAGTTATTTCACCTTTATCAGCATTGAAAAACTCGCTAAAGCATTGGAGACAAATAATAGATCAGGTATCTGATTTCTTCCTGGATATTAATCGTATTCTCTAGATATTTAACTGATATTTTATTCTGCTATGATCTGGATAAGTTTTTGTTTTAATGCATCATTGAACATTGGTTTGGCTCATCTTAGGTGAGAACTCTGTGATTCAGGATGATGATGATAAGAGTCCTTTAAGAGCAAGGTGAGTGGTATCTATATTGATTCCCAATTTTGTCAATTAATTCTTTGTGGTTGTTATTCTGTTTTTTGGGAAACAATTTTCAACTTCTTTGGTCACACAGGCCTGCAGCTCATATATAGTTGCACCTTAGGACATCAATAGAAATAAAATATCTTGTTCTTCAATCTAACTTCTGAAGTGCCATGTAATTTACTCCCTTCATTAAATTTGCATTTGCCATGTTATCCTATGGGTACTTTTTGCATGACATGGTCACTAACCCCAGAATCATCAATTGACTAAGTTTAGTTCATCGCATTGATATTTCTGAATCTTTGTATCATTAAGAAAGTCACACAATAAATTTGTTGAATTTTATTCTTATCTGGGTTGTTATGGTTTGGTTATGCATTGACAAATCAAATTATCTTGATTTTCCTGATTGATCTAAGCTTTTTGGTGAATTTGTACAGCTCAGAGCTTTCTATGAGAAAAATACACTTCATCCTATTGCATATTCCTTCTCTGGGAATCTCAGACGAAAAATCTGAGGTTGAGATGTGGAGTGGACCAGGTAAATTCCATCATGATGTAGATATTTTGGCTCATATATTATTTTATATATATGGTCATTTATATGATAAATATTGGTATTGGTTGTGGCCATATCGATGTTAAACAATACGTATCGGTGTTAGATATGAAAATTGTAAACTAACAGACAAATATAGGTTGATATATCGTGATATGTCACTAATATGGTAATCTATAACGATTTTGTTACGGTATCAAAAAATGTTAGTATTAGGACACTGATAATTCTATACATCATCCGTATTTTCATTCATGCTCTCCATATATGGCATTCTGTTGTTTTCTGGTCTGTTGAGCTACATCCTTCCAATGGTGTAAGCACCTTTTTTTTTGAGTGACTAGACGGTGGTGAACTTGGATTTATTTTTCTATTTGATTTTTAATTTGTCATTCTTTAAGTTGAATTATAAGCTCCAATGTTGTCTCTTGTTTTGCCTGTCATAGGATTTAAATGACATGTTTCTTGTCCCGGTTATTGGTTTCCTATCCTTTTGAAATGTAACCTAGTGTTACTCTTTGCATATAAAAATTCTCTTCAATTACTTGAAAGTTAGATGTATGATGGTTTGCCTACTTTACCATGCAATAGAGTCTTTATCCAAAGAAGCTGATGGTAAGGAACATTCCAAAGTTCTGGAAAAGGATGAAAGGCAGCAGAATATGGAGAAATGTGACAAAAATGTGAGCTATGGCTTGCTTGTTCTTTTTATATGCAGCTATTCTTTACTTTTATATTGAGTTTTATAGTATTAAATGATTGTCATACGTTCTGCTGTGTCATTTATCTTTGTGGTTTTTTTTGTTGCTATTGCATGTTTGATGACCTGTTTTGCCCACAAAGAACTGTTCAGTTTGCATCTGATTTTTTCTTATAATAAGAAACCAATTGACTCCAATTTTTTTTTTTTATTTATTATACATTTGCCAACAATCATGGTGTTCTTCTAGTCATTTTTTTTGAACTTTGTGCATGCTGAATTATGATGTAAATTATGATGAGTTTTTTGTTCAGTTTATCAATAATTTTTGAATTTCATGTGTACACATTAAAAAATTTTACTATGTTGTTTGTTAAATGGAAGTAGCTGAATTGGAAGGTGTGAAACTTCAACGTAAAGTCTTCTTTTCATACTCATGGTTTGAATATTATCAATGATAATATTTAGTATTGTTAGGCTTACTGTAGCAATCAGTATCAACACCCCCCCCCCTCCCAAAAAAAAAAACATTGCAGTTGGAGGCTTTAGTTGGTTTTTTGTTTATTGACGAATTAGATAAGATGTTTAATTTTTTATTTGATAATTAATCACTGTCCCTGCCTTTTCTCTCCAGTTCTGTTTGTATTAAAGCTCATGGTAGGATGTTTATGCTGATATAATTCTCTTCAAGTCAAAAGTTGTATCATCTCTATGTCATGGTTTGGTTGCTTATCCTTTTATCTGGTATAGGTTCTTTTAAGTTTCCGACCACTGAATCATTAATTGAGATGTGAGTCCTTATGCATCCAAAGCCCTGTTTTAGCTTTCACAATTTTATTGCTTTATTGTTAATGTGGATGAAATTAATTTTGTTTAACATTTGTACTTCCATTAAATTTTGCACGTGGAAGCTTGCAAATCTTTTTTTTGGATACACCATTTTTTAGTAATTTTGGCTTTCAGGTTTTTTCCAAAAGCAAAGTTTCAAAAAAGATGAAATTGAAGTTTACAAAGGCATGGATGTCCTTCCTACGGTTACCACTTCCTCTTGATGTTTACAAAGAGGTAAACCTACTGATATTTTCAATTCCTCTGGTCTTTCTCATTTATACTATTGACTATTATTGGTGAGTCTGTAATAGTTGATTTGTATCTTTTTGATTAGCAAATTCTGAGACGTCCAGGTGGTGGGATTTCATATGTACCCAGATCATTATATTGTAGCTTGGTAGATGCCATACTATTACGCTATTGATATCATGAGCTTAGCAATGTATATTGATGTCTAACTTCTGATGATTCTGAGTGCTGTAAGTGATTTGAAAAATATCTGAGTGCGGATGGTCTCTCTTTTTATGGAAGCATGGTGCTTTCAAACAAATTTACAGCATAACCTATTTCCGTGTATGTGTTGATGTTTATTTGTTATCTAATTTTTATCTATTTTACATCTTAGTAAGAAAAGGGCTTGATCAAAATGCTAGTAGCATGTTTATGGGTTTATCAAAAACTTCTAATGCAAGTACACAAAGTCATGTTATACACAATAATTGAAAAAGATCACTGGGTTTATTGTAGTAATTAATCTCTGGATAACATTCTTGTGGTCAAGGCACTGATGAAAAAGATCACTAATGGCTCCCCCTCAGCCCCGCACTGGAAGGGCTTATTTGAAGTTCCATTTATACAAATAAGAATCTCTTTAGTTGTTGCAAGGCATTCCTCTCCACTTTGAAATAATATAATTAGTGGCACCAGGCTATGCCAGAGGAATTATTGCAGTAGGGCTTTCCACCGTTGTGAAATTGTACTGCTTGTATTTTTGAATTTGAACCTTCTCTTATCCAGTGGCAGCATTTTTTGGCCCCATTTGTTAATATTTTCTTTCCAACATTTAAATTGTTACTGATTAGATATATTCTTGCGATTGATACTTATCAACTGGGTGCCTTTGGTTCTCAGGTGCTTGTTAATCTTCATCAGTCAGTCATTCCTCATCTGGCTAATCCAGTCATGTTATGGTGAAGTCACAATGCGATTTTCCTTTTTCTTTTGCACCTCCAGTCTTACTTATTTATTGTTTGAATCCACCTATCAAAAAAGAAATAAAGAATTTATGGTTTGAATTCTGACCCATTACCTGACAACTTGCAGTGATTTTTTAACAAGATCTTATGACATTGGTGGTGTCATCAGCGTCATGGCTCTCAGCAGCCTTTACATTCTTATGACACAGTATGGATTAGAGTATCCCAATTTTTATGAAAAGCTTTATGCTCTTCTGGTGCCTTCGATATTTATGGCAAAACACCGTGCCAAATTTTTCCAGGTGAGATCTGGTGGCTTATTATTTATCCTAAAAATCTAGTTCAGGTAATCACTTCAGTTGCCAGAAGTTTTATATGCTATCAATACTATGTACTGAGCAGCCATATCATCTATAATTTTGGAAACAAAGATATCACCTATTAAGTGCCCAAAATAGATTTAGCTAAATAGCATGCATATATTTATAAAGGAATTTTCTTCCTCATGATACTCGTGTTGTATATTTGTGATTAATGTATATAACATTTGAAAAATACCACGTGGTCTTTAGGATCTGGAATTTCCTGAAGAAATCTTCAAAGATGTCCATATATTTTCTGAGATAGTTTGCTCAACATATCCTTAGGATGCTCATCTATTTTCTGAGACAACTTCCCTCATCACTTGATGTGATGCATCTATGAATGAGTGGACCCTTACTGTATGTTAAAATTTGACATTTCTAACTATTTGTGATCCATTTTTCTGTAGCTTCTTGATTCCTGCCTGAAATCACCGCTTCTTCCAGCATATATTGCTGCTGCATTCACGAAGAAGCTGAGTCGGCTTTCACTTGTGGTCCCTCCTTCTGGAGCGTTGATTATAATAGCTCTAGTTCACAACCTGCTACGCAGACATCCTGCAATCAATTGTTTGGTTCATCAGGTACTGTCCACTAGTCATCTTTTTTACTTGTGCACTCCAGCTGCAGCGTTTGTCTTATTTTGCTCTTTTCGTTTGTCAACTCTAATAAATCTTTTATTATTAATAAACACTTCGACATATATCAATTTTAGTTTTCTTTATTCTTTTATGGCATGCTTGGTTGGTGGGAATAGTGGAATATTTATTCCTACGTTTGGTTCTTTTTTTATACGGAATAATTATCCCCGGAGGAATAAATATTCCTCCAACTCAAAGAAAAAAAAACTAAATTTTCTTAGGTATTTTTTATTCATTGTAAGGAATAACTATTCTCGCAATTGTTACTATTTTACTCACTGTCCTTTTATCTTTTGTTTGAAACCCTGGCTGCTTCCTCCTCCTTTTATTTCTCAGTCATTGGTCACTCTTTTCTTTTTTGATTTGACGCCATCTAAATTCGAGACTGCCACCCTAAGCAAAAATTCTTCCTGTACAATGGAAGTCTGTTTCTTTGCACTCTCCTCGTGAGTTGAGGATTTTGCCCTCGCAACAAAAAGGCTCCGGAAGCTGTGGGGAGGAAAACAAGTACTAGAATTCTGCTATACATAATATTAGCAGCCATTGTTATAAACATAGTTTATGCTTTCCTGCCTCTAGAATCTTTTTTCTTTGAATAAGGGTAAAAAAATCATTAATATAAATTTTTATCCTATTTTTATTANATAAAAAAAGTGAGTGAAAAATGAAATTGTAAATTAAAATTACTATAAATTTTTAAATAAGGGTAAAAAAGTCATTACCATAAATTTTTACCTTATTTCTTATACGATTATCACATACCAAATAATGGGATATTAATTCTCAATCTATTCTATTCTAACAACTAAACATGAGAATAGAAATTTTCAAATTTGTTTTCATTTTATTCTATTTCCCGATAATAACTATTCTATTTCACCCTATTCCATTCCAATAACCGAATATGCTGTAAGAATAATTATTCTATTTTTACCTTATTCAATTCCAGTAACCTAATATGTCATCAGTCTTTTGGGTTGGACCAAAAATCAAACAATAATAATTTCCAATTTTAACTTCATTTATTGGTAAATATGTTGAAATAGTTTATTTTACAGGAAAATGTTGATGAAACTCCCTTAATAAACAGAATATCAGGAGTGGAGTCTGTTGGTACTGAGGGCAACTCTTGTAGTGGCATTGATGGGTCTGAAGAAAAACAAGGCATTGATCTATTCAACGATGATGAAAGTGACCCTTTGAAGTCAAATGCCCTGAGTAAGCGTCTTTGACTTCTTATTTTATTTCCTTTCCAGAGTGGTCTGAATGGTTTTTTTCAGTTGAAGTTTTCTCAGTATATGGAGCCTTTCTAGTTCTTATAAGATTCAAAATTATTTCATATCATATTAAATGTATTGTACCAATTGATGGTTGTGTACAAACAAGCTTGATCTCCTCTAAGTGCACGCTAGTTGCTTGTACACTAGCGTCAACCTATGAAGTTCTAAGAAGGTGTAAGTGACCATCTGTTGCAAGGATTTCTACCCTTCTAGCATTCATAGGTGAGGGTTTTGTCCATTTTTAAGGACAGACTCTTAGTAAAAGGATATACATGTGAAACAGAGAAACTTCCAATGTGCAGCTCCCCTTATTGAAAATTTCACTGGCTTACCATTTACCTGATACTTGGATCCAGTCACTAGCCTGCCTTCTGCATCCCCCTCCTTGCAGCATTGCTTTATTGGGCTTTTCCCCATCGTGGAAAATTCCCCACTGCAGCCTCCGTTAAGTGCAGCTCCCTTTATTGAAAATTTGACTGGCTTACTATTTAGCTAAAACTAATATTGCACCTAGTATGGTTGTATTTTGAGGGTCTAATATTTTTGCCAGTTATGTCCATATGCTTTATGTGCTGAGTGATTATTGTATGATGCAGTATCAAGGTAACTAGAAATTAGACTGCAAAATTGGATCAATTCTTTGTTGTGTCTGAAAATCCTCTTTTATCAAAGATAATCAGGCTCTTACTACTAGCTCAGACCAATTTAGAATTCATTGGGCTGTATTCCCTGCAGAAGATTAACGAAGAATTTTGGAAGAGTTTCCACAGCACATTTCCATGTTATAATAATATATGTAACAATGCAGTGATGTACAAGGATACACACGAGAGTGATTATTGCTCTATGCTTGATACTTTTTTGCATTTGATAATGTTGGTGTGATTTTCTCTTTCATAACTTGATCCTCTAGTGATTATTGTACTTTCAACAGGAAGTTCTCTTTGGGAAATTGACATGCTTCGCCACCACTATTGCCCGCCAGTATCAAGGTTCATGCTTTTATATACTCTGACAGTCTGGCCACAGAAGCCTTAATTCCTATATTAATCTGTGTGTGCATGCATCTTTCTTTTCCTTGTTTCCAGCCTTTATATTGTGCTTGATTGGGCCTATTGCTTGCCTTTTGTCTGCTTTTGTTCATTTCTTAATTTTTTCTTGTTTGTTTCTCTGTCTTCTCTTGGATGTAGATTTGTATTGTCCCTCGAGAATGATTTGACGGTCAGGGCCAGGACAACTGAAGTAACAATCGGAGATTTTAGTTCCGGTTCATATTCAACAATATTTGGAGAGGAGGTAAGGATTCTTATGTCCAGATAATTTGTTTGATTCACCAAATTTAGATGAAGTGGTAATGAAATTCAATTCCTTCTAGCTTTAGGACTTGTTATATTGGGGCAAGTATCTATCTGTTCAGTACACTAGATCAACCAAGGATTCTTATGTCCTGTTACGATCCTCCCATTTTTATCCCCTCATACAGCCAACGGTGAATATTTTACCATGGCAATTTTGATGATTAGGATATGACAATGCATTACAATGTAAGGCTTGATCAAGCTCAATTGATGCCGCAGTGACATGAGAAGAGAGGAAAGAGCTCCAATTAATCAAGTAATTGGAAGTCTCACCGGTCGCTGTACAAAGTATAAATTTGGTGGGCTTAATAGAAAAAAATTCAGCTGTGTTTCTAAAAGATGGGCTCTTGACTCCCAACAAACACTTGGATATATCATGTATTTTTTAACTTTCATGTCAATATGTCATTGTTGATAGAGCCAAATTTGAAATGCAGATCAGACGGCGGGTAAAACAAGTGCCCATTGCATTTTATGGAACACTTCCAACCAGTTTGTTCTCCCAGTCCGATTTTCCCGGCTGGACTTTCAAGTGCGGCAAAGCCAGAGAAACGGAGGCCATTGATGACAAGAAGCGACCTGCAAGCGCAGCTGAAGAACACGGTGGTGACTCGATCAAACGTCCGAGACTAGGGTGCACCTAGGCTGCTGTCATAGCTGCCCCCCACTCCTCGGAAGGGGCTGAGTTGGGGAAGAGAAGGGTGTGAGCACTTACACTATATTTTAAAGCAATTTTTATCGGCATACATTATTATTAATTTAATATCATCATAATTAAAAATTAAATGAATGAATAAAAATAATCAACCAATCTAATTGATAATTTATTTAATATATGGCCTTTTCTGTTAGAAAATAAATAAAACTAGATGCCCTTGATAGATGAACTCGATCCGCACCTATCTCTTGGTGATTGAGTTCGGCTAAATCTCTCAACCATTTATAATATATTCTCTACATGTAGGGTTAGCGAGAATTTAAAAAAGAAAAATCATGATTATCATACCCACCGGCCACTCGCTCTTCATATATCGAACCATTTATTTCTTATTTTATGAGTGAGTTATCGATGAATTATTTATGGGTGAGGCAAATAACATTACTATATAAAAAGGAAATTAAAAAAAATAAAAATAAATCCTACACAAAGAGAGTGCATTATAAGATGTTTCTAAATGGGTGGAATGAATAGAATTTTTCTTTTAAAAATTGTTGATTAAATAGACCGACAATTTGAGAACAGATACGAGCAATTTTTTCACTTGTAATAAAACTCGGGATTAATGAAGTAATTTTGGACGCATCAATTGCCAGTAATTTGATCTCAATCTTCAAATTATGCAACAAGGTTTGTGAATAAGCTCCATGTATTCCATACTCCATTGAAATAATTCTTCAGTTTACGTATCAAAACTTCACAAACTCCATATCTTCATTACAGTAGGCATGGCCTCACTGTTCATGATGCGTTTACTATGACAGATGTAAATGAATTAATATGATGACCCTTGAAATTTTGTGACATTCGGGCTACGAAACTTGAAAGAGGAAAAAGAGGGGAAAAATCTTCTGTGGAATGAGGACAGCTTTCTGATTCCTGTAAGTCAGTTTCCATTGCATGCTTTTCAACTGTTCTGCCAAAAATCTCAAGCAAAGAATTGCAGCCATGTACAAGAACTATCGAATGTACATTATTCATGGATATTTTCACACCGATCCTATAATTTCCCATAAATCACCCAGCAGGAAGCTTCAAAGAATGAGGCAAGGGGGGCACAGATGGAGACAGTATTACCATTCGATCAAAGGTGATCCAAAAGCCGACAATCTCTAGCAGTGGAGGGGCTCCATCATTCCAAGCAAATCTGTCTCCAAATTCAGCATTGAAAGAGTAAATGCAAGGTCAGGATTCAGTTTCACGGCAATGTTAGGCTGTTCGTGACAGCAGGCTGGCACCATTTTTGGAAGCAGTTCAAGATTTGTTTATGACAGTAGGCTAGGACCATTTTCAGAAGCTATCCTCGGATGATGTATTGTCATCTGAACATCCCGCGAAAAATTGGTCCTTGCTTTTGCATAGGGAGCCTCCCTTGCTGGTGGCATAGAAAGAAGGCGGTAATCACGATAATCAAAACTGAGACAACGAGTTCATTGTAGCGAGGTATAAAATCACTCTGTATCTATACCTAATACGGTAAACTTATTAAGGTATGTGATTTATCAACACACATTAAGACTTTCTTTCTGAAGTGGTCTGAAGTTCGAATCTTGCAAAGCTATATTTCAGCACATGGTAATAATAATACCGGGTTTGCAAACTCCAGATTAAAACCAGTTGGCATTTCCCATGAATAGACATGTCATAATATAACTTATTTTTGAACCTTCACATGATAGACTAAGCTTTTGGAATTATTGGTTACTTGACGACTATAAACCAATAAAATAATAAACATGTAAGCCTATTCAATCCTCCCCAATCTTCTTTCTTGGTAACCAGGAATTCCCGAAGCCAAACTTCGGGTGTATGACCACACACACCTGCAAAGACTATACATTAGGCATAAGCACATAATAGCAGGAATTAAACTCGCAATCATAATGCCAGCTACAACGCCCCAAGTCATCCTTAGTAACTTTGTTAGCTGATTCTAGTTAATATCCTCCCTCCTTTTCTGGATGGTTCCTTCAAAAAAAATTGCCAAATAGATGTATATATATTGAGATCATTGAAATGTTTTAGGATGGAAATGTTTTAGGATGCTACCTCAACATCAAGGGAAAGGAGGTACAACCTAAGGCTTTGTTTGTAATTATTATAATATGTAATCTGAAGGTAATTGTCTTAGTGTATAATTGCGATAACATAGTGGCTGTCCAAAAAAAATTCTAATGCCTATTATAGGTTTTCTTACCGGCTAGTTTCTGAGTTCTTAGAATATTTTGCCGTCGTTTCCACCAACACATCGAGCAGACAACAGCTAGCAGAAGTATTATGCATGAAGCAAATCCAATGCCAACTTTTGCACCAGCAGAAAGATGAGGCCCGCATGTTGGGAGCCCGGGAATACCGCAAAGACCTGCATTATCAGTAAAACTGAAGACATCGGGGTGAGAGTTGGTTGTTGATACTTCACTACTTCTCTAAATCATTATAATTGCCACAACTTTGAACATAAAAATAAATACGACAAAATCAATGTCAACAAAATTAGTCATTTCGTTATTTTAATAAGTGAATTAGCTGGATAATCAACATCAATTTTATGAGGGAGTTCAATCCTTAAATGTAGTAGTAAATAGTACAAACGACGAAAACATACTTGAAGCTGGCTCTATGCAACAGCATTCCTCCAAGTGCAGCTGGTACTTTACCCGATAGCTTGTTACTATTGAGATTGCTGCATATTATCACTAGGTTTTAGTTCTATTCATTCACAAGTAATGGACAAATAAGCAGGCGTGACTACAATCTTACAGAATCCGTAGTAAGCTCAACTGTCCCAAGCTTTCAGGAATTGAACCGTTGAAGAAGTTGTGGGAGAGATCCCTGCTGTGCCAATTAAACATGTTCAAACATTGTATTGAAGGAACTAATAAAACAGCATAACACGGATGAAAATATCGGTATCAGTATCCATTGCGACCATTTTGATATTATACAATACGCATCAAAATCGGATGTATTAGAAGGAAAAAATTCTGATAATTGTAAACTAATATAACCGTCTCAATTAATATGTTAGCCAAAAACCTAATATATCGACCGATATTTTAAATATTGATCGATATATCACTGATACGATAGCAAACCGCGATATTACAATGGTATTGGGAAATATCAGTATTGGGGAACCCCAATGCCAATACATATCAGCCTGAACTAATAATATCGATCGATATTTGCATCTATGCAGTATAACCATCAATAAACCAATAAAGCGCATCGAAAAAGTCGCTAATGAAAAATGTTTTGCCCAACAAGAGCTGATTTTAAGTTAAGATGGCTGTCAATTACAGCATAAGCAACAAAACAGCGGTTGAAAAAAAAAAAATCAGAAATCTCGACTAAGTAAATGCCTTGTGATAAACAAATATGTGGTAGGTCAAGAATGCGACAAAACCATCCAATCATTTTGGTGGGACTTTAAGTTCAGGTTTTGAGTCATAAAAACATAGAAACGATTTCTTATATAATATTAAATAAGATCGTATATATTAAAACTAAATAGTCTTCCAACCATTCCTAGACCCTGCACATACAAGGAGCTTCATGCAACGGGCTTCCCCTTTCTTTCCCTCTCCTTTTTTGGAATTTTCTCAGTACAACTAGAAACCAGTAGCTAATAGTTAGCAGAATTTCTGGGTTAAAAAAATCTGGTATCTTAATCTGCAAAAAGATAATGAAAAATTTGAACTCAATAAATTGAGAAGTTATACATGTTCAGTTTTTGGAATTTTCTCAGTACAACTAGAAACCAGTAGCTAATAGTTAGCAGAATTTCTGGGTTAAAAAAATCTGGTATCTTAATCTGCAAAAAGATAATGAAAAATTTGGACTCAATAAATTGAGAAGTTATACATGTTCAGTTTTGGGTTCCCTTGTGAGTCTCACACCCACTGTACACATTGTTTTTCGTTTCTGTTGCTGAAAAACAGTTTTGCACAATGTTAGCATGAACTTTCATTTGAACAAAAACTTGGCAGTGTATTTGTAAGATTTTTGTGCAATGTTCATGTGAACTTTGCTTTAGCAAATGTCTCCCACGGAAGTTCAGCGAGCCATGAGACAGGGGGTTTGAGGTGCAGACCTCCACATTCATTTGGCGTGATGTTAGCGTGATATGTGCTCGAGCGGCTCGTGGGGATAAGTGTATTCTGATTTAAGGTTACATATTTGAGGCTCACTTTAGAACATAAGGTGTGCCAAATAGAGAGATAGATATGAGAGAAATGAAAGGACCCTTGGCCATCTGTTTGAGGTTTGACTCATGTTTCATTTTTCATTAACTTTGGGTATATTGTTCTCACTCTTATGAAGAATTTATCGCCGGTTGTTTTCGTCTCTATTATTTTTTCATAACTAGCATTTGTACACTCATTATACTGCATAACCAATATTTTGGGATTAGTGGTAATTAAATCTCATAATTATAGTGTGTTATGAAAAGTTGGCTTTAATGAGTAATTTATCACTGGATCTCAAATATAGTAGAGATAATTTTGAACATAAGGACCTTGATTTTTAACTTGATTAAGAAAGATTTTCCCATGTAAAGTCACTTCTGCAATTTGTATGCTTGATGGTCATGTCTTTGTTATTCCTCCCGACTTCAATCGGAGAGGAGCGGCTTGTGGTGTCAAGGTTTTCCCAACAAGTGATATAAGAGATTTAGGTTTTCGGCGATCAAACACATTGTGGAAATGGTTTACAAAATGATGACACTACCGAAAGATTTGCCATTCTCTATAAAGTTTCAACGGGCAAACCAATTGTATTCTTTGGCGAAAAAGGAGAAGGATATTTGATTCATGAGGAAACCGTGAAGGGACTTAAAGGAAAAACAGAAAAACAGGAGAAGAGTGGCAAGAAAGTTGGTGCTCAGCAAATTGTAGGATCAAGTATTTTATTGCGGATAATACTCTTTAAAAAGTAATTGGTTTGCTGGATCTAGAGAAAGTCTAGAAGAAGCTTGAAGGGCATTATAAAGCTAAGAACCAAACAGCTAATTGAATTTAAAGAAGCAATTCTGTGGCCATGGATTGATGGAAGAAGGTAACTTTGGGAAGTCCTTGGATGAGTTTAATAGAAATTTAATGCAAATATCTGCTATTGATGAAAAGATCAGGGAAAAGGACAAGACATTAATCTTGTTGGCTTCATTGCTTAGTTCTTTTGATCATATTATTATAGGGCTACTTTTTAGAAAAGAGACATTTAGTCTTAAAAGGTTATGCTTCTTCACATATGAATGAGTCTAGACAAAGAAGCAAAGATGACATTTTAGGATAGCCTAGTGCCTTGGTCTCTCAACGAATGGTTGTTGGAATGGAAGATTAACTAAGAGAGGAGGCAATTATGAGAGAAGCTACACTTGTTTTAAGTAGAAGGACGCTGAATGCCATTATTTTGTTAAGAAGGGCCACATCAAACATTAATTTAAATGGAAGCAAGAGAAAGAAAGTGGTAATGCAAGGCAAGAGAAGAAGGATTAGGAGTGTAACGATCTAGTTTCTACTACTGCTGATGGTGATTTTCTTGTTATTGATTAGGAGAAGGTAAGGAACCTCATAGCCCACACGAGAAGAGTTTAGTAATGGATAGTGAGTCATCACTCCATGTGACAAAAAGTGTTTTTTTATTCACGTGGAGATTAAGGGGTATTTAAGATCGGTGATAATGGGTCATCAAAAATTAACAACATTAGAGACGTGCTTGAGGACAATCAATAAGGCGAGGTTGATGTTGAATAGCATGCAGCATGTACCGAATATTTGGTTGAATTTAATTTTAGCATTATTTGCTTGATGATGAGGGCTTTTGTGCCATGTTTGGCAAGGGACAATGGAAACTGATTAAAGGTTCTTCAGTTGTGGCACGAGGAAGGAAATATTCAAGCTGGTAGTTAATGAAGACTTCAATTTTCAAGGGCAACTTGAATGTGACAAACACGATGTTTGTTTACAATAGCATGAGGAGGCACAAGTGGTGTGCAAAGAAAAGCAGGCCTACTGATGCAAAAATAATAAAGAGTATGAGTACTCATTACAAATTAGGGAAGCAGGAAAAAGTTTCATTCTGAGACAATCTTTTTTCAAGAAGATCAGGTCCTCTTAAGTTTGTACACGCTAGCTTTTGGGTCACTCCTTGATGAGTCATTTTTATTGTACATATTGTTTTTTGTTTCAGTTTTTGACAAAAGGTTTTGCACAATGTTCATGCAGACTTTTTGTTTGAACGAAAACTTGGTTGTGCGTTTATAGGATTTTCACGCGATCTTTCACTGAAGTGCAAAGTCTTCTAGGGAATTTTCGCTGAGAGAGAAGGCAAGGGACTTGAGCTCAAGACCTCCACATTTATTCAGTGTGATAGGTGCTTGAATGGCACGCATGTATAAATGTGTCTTCATCTTAGGCACATATTTGAGGCTCATTTTGAAACATAAGGGGCATCGGGCAGAGAGAGAGAGAGAGAGAGAGAAGTAGAAGGGGAAGCCTTGGCCATTTTTTTGATGTCTGATTTAAACTTAATTCTTTTTTAACTTTGGGTATGTATTCTTTCTCTTATGAATAATGTATTACGGTTGTTTTCATATCAATTATTCTGTTATTATCCATAGCCAAGATTTGCACACTAATATCATGTTGTATAACCAAGGTGTTTGGTATTAGTAGTAATCAAAATCTCACACTCGTAGTGTTGGGAACAAGTTGGCTTGAAAGTGTTACTTATAATCGGATCTCAAAAATAGTGGAGATAATTTCAAACATAAGGTTATGTGGTTTTTCTCTTGGTAAAAAGGATAATCCATGTAAAATTACTTGTACAAATTATGTGCTTGATTTTATGCATCTTTGTTGTTCCTTGCAGCTTCGATTGGGAGAGAAGGAATGGCTTGTGGTGGGATTTCCCCAACAAAAAGCTTCATGAAGGAACGGAATTAACTATCTAATTGTAAAACTAGCAGGAAAATTAAACATCAAAATAGATAATGTAAGCAAGCAACATCCATCAAAAGTGTACATAAAGTGGTTTTGTTATTTGATGATAATACAACAAATGATATGTCAGATTGATAAAGAATGTTCAACTTGTACTTACAATATCTCCAGGCCTGAAATTGTTCCGAGTGAGGATGGAATGGCTCCATGAATGCTATTTCCGCTCAAGTTACTGTAAATGCATCATCAAAATTAGTTTTAGAACAACAATATCATTTAGCAAAGATATCCATAAATTGACCACATTATCATGACTGTGGTGGATAGGAGATAATCCAAAGACCCAAAATATGTGAAGTCAAATCAACAATATGCTTGCTCCTAACTTGCATTTCAAACATATTAAAACAACCAATTGCCCGGAAGGGATTAATTTGGCAAGGTTAACAATGACTTACATGCTCTGTAGATGAGCCAATCGGGATATGTCAGCCGGCAAGAAACCCCTCAGTCCCTGGTTGTCAAGACCACTGACAATGCACAATGAAATTTTGTTACTTCAATAGAAAAAAAAAACCCTTTCTTACTCAAAACAGGATCACAATGAGGCACTTTTATACAATCGTGGATGCCCCTTTTTGCTTTGGATGAGTAAAAGTTTTTATTGCTTTCCAATGTAGGGTGAAAAAAAAAAAAGAATTGTATCAAATGACCAGGTCCACATTCCACACAACTCAAGGAAACAATCAAACCACATGAGAATCAAAGGATATGTAATATATCTTTGTGAGCTTAGGATCATACGGAATCACCAGAAATGTTATAGAATCTATTTGTCTCAACCTCGAAGAAAGGAATTCAAGATATATGATCATGGTGATTCATAAAGGAAGATGACATGTAACATTAGATGGGTGAATATAGTAATAGATTGGGGACTTATTAATAACTTACAGTCCATCGATGAACCATTTGCTCTTAGAACTATCAAAATGGCAATCTGCTCCAGACCATGGATGTTGTTGAGGAACACAAGGATCACCATTCCACCCAAAACGATGAGGAAGCGCTAACGCACTTTTTAGTGACTGCAAAGCGCTAACTACACAGGGAAAAAAAAACATATCCATAAGATGGTTGCAGTATTTCAATTCCAAATACCACTTGCTAAAAGGACCAGGCAGATTCAAAGCCCAGTGATCATGACAATCAAAAGCATGAAAAATAATTGATGATACGAGCAATGAATTATTAAAGAAAACATGTACCTTCATTGGGTAGAGTTTTTGCCTCGGCTACAATAATTTGAAAGACCTCAATAGCACTGATGATGGCATGACTTCCACTTGCAGCACGTAGAGTTATTGTCAAAGTCCGGCCATTAACTGCAACAGTCGTGTTCAACACCAAAGCAGTGTTAATGCCACCACTCATGCCAACCACATCTATTGCTTTAAATGCTATATCACTGTTTATCAATATGTCAAATACCCTTTGCCTTGCACCAGTGACTAAGGAATCAATCTCTGCAAAGTGTAGCCAAATGGAGTAGTTGCTATTGGGTTCTACATCCATTGTATAAGTTAAATCTGGCTCAGTATCAGTACTAACTAGTGCTGTTTGATAAAGAGCTTTGGGATAAAAGTTTGGAGAAGCTGATGCCTTATTAATTGAACTTTCAGTAGAAATAGCCTTATCAGAACCTTGACCAAAAGTTTTCACTGGATTCCAGAATCTATCCCCACCCCATTGATTCCCACTGTAATCTTCGTCAAACTTTGGCTGCCCTGCACCACAACTCAACCTTTTGACCGTTCTTAAGATTGTTCCTTGACCAAATTGTGGGCCAAAATTGTATGCTTTATCATCAACTTGAAGAATTTCGATTGAAAGAACTGCAGGATCACCGTGACCAGTGCTATGAAAGCAAAGAGAAGCAGTTCCGACAATGAGAAAGACAAGAGCTTCAGCAAATACTTGCTCATTATCTGAAGAACTCCAGCCTGTGCTCAAGGAGTATATTAAAGTGTTTTCAACCGAAATATCAAATAGAGGTTCATTGTCAAAATTTGGGTCATCAACCAATCCAAAGAACATCCTTACTGAATAGTGCCCAGTAGGTACACGGTGGATAATGTAGCAGTTTTCTGGACCCTCAGATAAAGGAAAATAGCGAAGTGTAGACAGTGGAGGAGTGATGAAACTAGGGCGTGTAGCATTGGCAGGTATTCCTCCAGTATATGCGAAGTCCTTGTACCATAGTGTATTAGTTGGTGGAGTATAGACATTCTGGCGAGCTCCACAACTTATTCGCATAGCATATGGCGCTGTGGTCAAAGAAATCAGCAGTACAACATCAAGTAGAACAGAGGATTCTCCAAAATTTATTCAAAATGATTGATTAACTACCACAAATATGTTCAAAGTCCTTGAATTCACTAGCATAATGTTCTTTGGTTGTATGCATAAAATGTTGACCAGTAATAAATATCATCTATATTATACCATGCATCTGCTCAATTGGAGTTGTTTACTAGAATTGAAGTAGTTAGTTGCATTGTCAACTCTTTTGAAATGGATTCTGAGCCAATAATAAGGATGGTCCAATTTGATGTAGAGAACACCGGTCAAACGAACGAAACAACCTTGGTAGATTGCTGAATAAGGCTCCACACATCTGACCAACCTCATAACCTACAATGCATCACACCTTTTGCACTGGGCCAGCCTTTATTGTTAGCCCTTTATATCAGAAATACTCGCTTATTGTTGAGAGTAAACTTTATTTTAGTGAACAACCAAGTATGAGTCTTTTCCACTTAAAAAAACATAATTGATATGCCTTAAGTAATGAAGAATAAAGTGTCATTGATGCCATTATATGTTGAGGCATATGAAGAGTTGACTTGTGATTACAAAATTATGTCGAACAAATGCGTCTAATGGGTTAGCAGTAGGAAAGTGAAGGATTTGGCTAAAACATACACGTTCTCATAAAACCTCACCTTATTTCACATCATCCAAGACAATTAACTTCCAGTAAACAATTCCCAACACTCACAACCCTGTTCACTCAGTGAAGCGTACCATTTTCCACCTCCTCAAAGTCCAACATGATTTTCTAATAAACCAATTTTAGATTTCCCAAAAAAGAAGCAAATTATTGAGAAACATCAAGCACCATCTCCAGGAAAAAAAATCTTTCCTCCATCTACATTTTTAATTTGGAGTAAAGAAGGGAGGGGTGGAGGGGGGTTTCTTTAGAAATATACAGATTTCTTATCTGCGTTGCTTTGCCTGGTCAACCATAACAAGAGATCTATCATTTCAAACAGAAGTCAAAATCGAACTATCTGACAATACGAAAAGTCCAGAACTAATCACCCACTATCCAGTACAATGTACAAGGCAACCGAAAATCATCACTTAACATGCACAAAATTGACAAAAATGAAAACCAAATTCAGTCCAGAAAAGATGCCAGATCTTAACGTATTGAAATAAGCAAGTAATTTGGAAGATTCAAAACAGGAGTAAAGAGAGAGAGATTACGCGCTCCCAAAGCCGAAAGAACGAACGTCGAAAAGAAGCTGAAGAACCCAAAAAGAATGCGACTAAACATTGCTGTAATCTTACAAAGCTACCCCTCTCCGTTTTCCCTGTCTCTTCCTTTCACCCACTGTGACTAATATAACTAGCTTCATTACGCGAAATTCCTCCGCAACCATCGCTTCCTTTTTTGAGAGAGAGGAGAGAGAATGAGATGAGGAGAACGACAACGTGAAAGCAGCACCAGACGACGGAAGCGTGTAAAGTATTCTGCAATGTTGACCCGTGAACACTGTAAGCTTTCACTTAATGGGGGCGGATTCATCGAAGTTCGTGCGCTCTCGCTAATCACCGTCTGCCATCTCATGCGTGGGACTCGTCAAGATCAAAGGATTTAGATCAGATTTGATGCCATAAAATAAAAATTATATACATTTTTTAATCTTATTTTCAACAAAATTGTTGTTTGATTGATTGATTATTTTAGTGACATAGATCGACAAAAATTTACATAAAATATATGTAACTGTTATGATT
>JAODPA010090464.1:0-23671 GCA_025585075.1 Nepenthes mirabilis | reverse complement strand
AATTTACTTTATTTTCTTATAATATTAGAATTTGTTTATGTCACAAAGTAGTATATGACTAATACGATTAATTTGGCTTTAAAAATACTATGCTTTGAATTTAATTTTGAAATAAAATAAAACAAAATTAAAACAAAATCCAAAAAGTTGATATCTTCCTCGGTTGGCATTGGATTTGAAATTACCAAATATATTTTAGCCAAATAGCCGTTAGAAATTCGCGTGCCGCCAAACAGGCCCTTCCACCCCGGCCGTACACCGCGTTTTATGAGGGTATAATGGACTTAACATCGTAGCGTAACATCTACGCTGATACGATTATATATAGGAGCATCTTCTCCTCTTCTACGTCTTCAAAGCAGAGGAAGAAGCTCAACGATGGCGATAGATTTAGGCAAAGCCCCTGGAATTCGTCTAGGGTTTATTGCTCAAATGAGATATGCCCGAAAAGTAGGCAAAAATTGGAGAGTCACCGAGAAAGAGTGAGCAAGGGGATTATATAGGAGCATAGCCGATGATAGAATTGCTGTGAGCAGCGAGAAAACGGGCGTCGTCTTCAATGTGAGAAGTGTTAAGGTTTTAGGTTTTCGATTTTCGATATCTTGAATTAATCTTCCAACATCAGACTGAACAGAACAGTCTCTCTCCCATGACTTCCCTCTCATATTTTCTCTATAGTCTTGGAAGTAAGACCCGAAGGGTGAAATGAACAATCACCAAAAAACCCTAATTGATTTCTTTCTAAAGCCAACACCGAGCATCCACAAGTTTAGCAAGAATGGAGGAATCCTATGGAAGTATAAATGTTCCAGCCCCAATAGCCGTGTCCATTCCAGTTCCTCAGATTCTGTCTTTGACGCTGAACTAATTCATTTCTACCAGTAGCCTCTTCTGTAATTTATTCGTCTATTCCGTGAGCATCAAACGCATGCTCTTCGTGGATTGGCTCCACCCTGGGCATCGACCTATAGCAAAACTCACTCACTGTACTATTTTCTATAAATTCTGAAATTTCGGTCCATCTAATTCGATTTTTCTCGATAATGGACTTTATATTATCCCTTAATCGTTTTCGCCGTTTTAAGTATTTTAATTGGCGGAGTATTGGAGCAAGATTTTTAACCAACGGACCAGCGGACTCTAAGACGCACGGTCCAAACTCGGAAGCCAAGGTTTTACTTGCTTTCTCTCTTTCTCTGTTCCACCACTTTGTATTCACTTGAATTTTGCCAGTAATTCGATTGTTTGATGTCATTAAAGGGAGGAAGCAGAGACAGGCTCCACAGTACTTGGGTTCGAGATCGTACTTCGCTACCCATTTTCTCTTTCTAGCTTGGCTACTGTTCTGGAATGTTCTTCATTATTCGTACACATTTTTATTTACTATATATGTAGTATACACCATATATATATATATACACGTATAAAGATATACATATATGTTTTGTTCTTAGCTTTGACTTTTAGTGGTTTCACCAACCGGACATGCCCCTATTGATTTTTGCAATTTGTGAAAATAGGCAAGATTGATTTATCAAGATGTTATTCTGCCGAGAAATAGTTGGATGCTAGCTTATATTTTGAAGATTTTGTATTGATGATAATATTTTCTTTTAATGATTATGTCAATGAATTTTAATGTTTATTTGACTCTACTCAATGCCCGACTAGTGATTTTCTTCAATATTAATGATTGATGCTAATGGTGTTATTGCTTGAATAAAAAATTCTTGGTCTTGTTATTTTTAGGATAGACAATAGTCTTTTTCTGATTTCTTTTTAATTGAGGCTATCATGTGAATTTTGGGTCATTTTATATACACAATAGATTTAATATTTCAAATTATATAGGGACAACTTTTCAAATTCTATGGTTAATTAACTTTTTCTCTCCCTTTTATTCTTGGTTCTTGACTGTATTTATTTTATTTTTTTATGGGATCAATTTAAGTTGAATGGTTGCATTTTTTATTGCTTACATTTCTACCACCATTGGCAAAATAGTTGTTATATCATCCATCAAATTACATTTAGGATCTCATATTTGTGAATGATTCACATTCAGTTGATTAGTGGATTTGCCGACCATCAAAGAACCACACTTAAATGATTTTCCCTTAATTACAACTGTTTTTAAATATGTTGCATTGGTTGACTATAGTTTTAGCAAAATAAAGTAAAAAGGTAACATAAGAATTATGAAATGTGTTGCAGTTGATTGACCATCAAAGGACTTGTATTATGTTGCAGCCTTTCTGGAGAAGTAACTCATGAGAGACACAGGCAGGAAGAAGGAAAATCTAGGCAAGTTCTTATCTCAATTTTCAAGTTAGTAGCTGGTAGTACTTATGTTAATGTGTAGCCTTGATTTGAAGTTGCATCTATTTGACTTCCTTCTGCAGCTTTGGACACTTAACCTCAAACAAAAGCACCACATTTTAAGATATTTGCAAGGATCTCTAAATTTGTCATAGAAAATTAGAAGTGTTATTGAAAGTAAAAATACAATGGGCATGCTAATGAAAAATCATAGAATATAAAATTGTTCTCATTGTGAATATAAGATTGGAAATATATATCTCTAACAAACACTCAAACCAATCTCTAATAAATTTATATAATCGAGGTCGACACTTTAAGTTAACAACCAAATCAAATTGAATATTAAAAAATATTGTTTACATAAAACCCAAAATAATCAGTTGGTGATTAGTTTCACTATTGAATTAATCATAGAATACACCAAATAACGAAAAGTCGATAAGATGGAATCAGACATGGAAGTTGAAGAAGTTTTAAGACATTGAGAAGCTATCAGGTAGAAATATTAATCCTAATAGCTTTTTGATTATAACCACCACCTATCTTTAGGATATGGCACTTTGTGTGAAGTGTTGAGCTCTGAACTAAATTTTGCATGAGAACCCATGTTATATGTGCCTAATGTCACATTTGTATAGAATTTTAATATTTTTTTAGTCTAATTGGTGACCTTTCTTAGTAATATTTAAGTATTTTATTATGATATATAGAATTACTATTTATAAGTGAAAGTTAAATAAACTGGTTATTAGATTTAATTATTTGTGGATTTGAAAAAAGCAATTAGATATTCATTANTGAAAAACTTTAAAGAAAAATATAAAATCATTATTATTTAGTGACACATAATATGCATATGATGTAAAAAAATTAAAACAAATATCCACTTTATTTTCTTATAATTTTAGAATTTTTTGATATCACCCAGTAGTATATAACTAATGTGATTAATTTGGCTGTAAAATATTATGGTTTGAATTGAATTTTAAAATAAAATAAATAAATTAGAACAAAATCCTAGAAGTTGATAGTTTCCTCGGTTGGCATGGGCTTCCAAATTACCAAATATATTTTCAAGTTCCCGCAATAATAGCCAAATAGCTGTTAGAAATTTGCATGCCGCCACGGGCCCTTCCACTTGCCGGCCGTACACCACGTTTTATGAGGGTATAATGGACTTAACACTGTTCCTTAACATCTACGCTAATATGATTATATATAGGAGTATCTTCCCTTTTACATCTTTAAAGTAGACGAAGAAGCTCATCAATGGTGACAGGTTTAGGCAAAACCCTAGAATTGATCTAGTGTTTATTACTCTCAGGTGATATATTCCAAAAGTTTGCAAAAATTGGAAAGTCACTGAGGAAGAGAGAGCAAGGGGATTATATAGGAGCGCGTCCGATGATAGAATTGTTGGGGTTTTCAGACTGGATATACACAACCGGCGTAACGGAACAAATCTAAACCTCCCGTCAGCCATCAGTCACCAAAATTGTGAGTATAGGAAATACAATAATGTATAACGATTTTCAACGTGAAAATCCTTTTCAATTGAGGAAAAAATTATGAGATAAGCTCCAGAAAACTCCACTATGTAAAATAGGTTATACAAACCCCTGAAACAGGGTACCAGCAACCGAGCGACTTGAGACAGATCCAAAAGTCTTCTCACTTTTCTCTCATTAGTGGCGCTCTCTACTCTCTGATTTTATAAGTGATGGCGAAAGTCTCACTTTCCCACACAAACCCTAAAGCGCTTCGTGTGCTTTATAATGATGTCGGGCCCAAAATGCATTTTCCGTACTCCTACAACCCTAAAATTCATTTTTCATGCTTTTACATTATGGGCCACTGAGGCCAACAGCCAGTCGCCCTTTGGTATAAGCAGTTTGATCTCTCGTCGGACGCACCAATCCGGTCACCTCTCAGACTCGCCTCCGGTCTCCCTTCGAACTTGCCTCTGATCGGTCATCGCTCAGACTCGGCATCAATCTGGTTGCCCCTCGGCCCCGGCACAGATCTAAGTGCCCCTCGGCCTCGCCGTGCACACAAATACTCCGATCCTCATACAAACTTGTACGACCTTTCAATAACCGTCCATTTATTGAGACACACGTAAGAGAGTGACCAAACCCAACAAGAATCGCTACGAGCAGCGGGAATACAGGTTAATTTTGACCATCGAAACTTACAAGGATAAAAGGTTTGATGTCCATTTCTCTTAGTAGCAAAGTCTTATTAGGTTTTCATATAGGTTAATTTTGACCTCAATTCATGCTTTAGATTTGTGCAAGGACCTTACTACCCTATTGTTGCTGTGATGGTAATGGTGCACCAGTTCCAATCGATTGCCAAAGAGTAGTCACTATCTAAAAATTCTTTTTCACATGTTTGTGGCAAAAACTTCTTTTATGCTGCTTCTCCCCTGTTTAATTTACCATGCATTAAGATATGTATTTCTATTTATTTTAATCTCAAGGATCTTATTGCCTCTATTATGTAGGGAAAACCCCACTTCACATTGACAAGAGCCAATTATCCTAAATTTGAAAGTGTGGAATGGGTTCAATCCAGGTCAAGTTTATGGTCAGCCATAAGATATGAAGGTACTCAAAAGTTGATACACCATGATTATGTTCTATAATCTGTCAGAATGTATAATTTTAGGGAAAGAAAATACCAAAACTAATTCTTACTTTTCTCTTTTTATCAATTATATTTGAACTTTTTTTTTTTAATTCTCTTCTCACATTTTATTTTAGTATTATATTATTGTATTAAAAAAAAGCCCATGTAACCATACCTGGGTCATACGGTAATTGCTTGTAATGTCAAAAACTCCAAAACCATAAAAGCGAAAAATAAAAGTTAGTTTTGGATTTTTTCCATTATTTCTCAAGTTGGTTTTTCCACTTCTCTCACGATTATAAAGGTTATAGTAATTAAACAACTCTAAAACCATAAAAGCGAAAAATAAAAGTTAGTTTTGGATTTTTTCCATTGTATCTCAAGTTGGTTCTTCCACTTCTCTCACGATTATAGAGGTTATAGTAATTAAACCTTTACTTAACATGCCCAATAGGTGTATTTTAGCTACCAAAGTTCTAGGTAGTAATGCTCTAGGTGGAATATTGTGATGTATAAAATTTCAAGTCTTATGGCATTGATGCCAAAATCATTCTTCAATGTTCAAAAACTCTCATTTGGAAACTATGGCGAGGACCAAGGATAAGCAGAGGTATCTTCAATCATTTCAGAAGAATGTTTTTAGGAATAAACACATTTGATTCCTTTTTTCCCTTCCCCTTTCGTGAAGACGATGGGTTGGTCTTGCCTTACTTGATGTTGTAAAGTGTATGTATATTTGACAAAATAATAAGCACTGGGAACCTTATTTCACTGAAACACATACCATTCTAACAACTTAGGGCATCCTATTTAAACAGAAAAGATCTACTAACATTGAGGCGGTGGGACTTTAGAAAAAAAAAAAAAACAAAATAGCCGGGTTTTCTATTTGAATAAAAAGGCAGGACTCTAGTTCTTTCAGTGAATAGCAGTAAAACTCACTGTCTATTTTATTTTTTTGCTTCTTTTTAGGGAAAACATAGAATTTTAATGGAGTTTTGAAAGTATTAAAATTTTGGTGCTGCTTTAAAACAACAAAAGGCAGTTTTGGAGTTGTCATGCAACACAAAATAAAATTACTTTACCTTAGGAATTTCATTTTTTTTTCTTTGACAAAATGACACAAGCTAGTATTGCTGATCTTCGTGTAAGGTACAACTACTCTCTATTCCTCATTCAAACTCTAACTTTTGCTGTTATGCTTCTAATACTAACTATGTTAATTATATCTCCTTTCAGCTTTCACCAAAATCAGTACTTTGATTTTTGTGATCATAGAGTGGTATCCATGTCCATTTGTGCCATGAGGTACATTGATCTATTTTTCATGGTCTGTGAATCATTATTCAATAGTTTTGAGCAACTAATATTGGTTCAAATCAAAGCAGGAAATAGAGAAAGAGAAAGAAAGATTGTTGAATTTTGCACAAACAATCTAAAGAAAAGAGAACTTGGATTCCCACTGCAAACTAATATTGGTTTAAATCAAACCAGGAAACAGGGAAAAAGAGAAAGGAAGATCTCAAACGGAAATTTGCACAAATAATCAAAAGAAAAACAGAGCATGGATTCCCACTACAACCCATATCCTTGTATTGTTGATTTATTGTGTACTATTGGTATCTTTTTCCTTCCATCTTTTCTCCCATCTAGTAATTTGGTGTATCAAATTTGTCCTTAATAGGAAATTTTTGTCTCAATGACCAATAGTCACATATAAAAATTAGAGATTTTTATGCTATTCGAATTTTAGCAGATAGTCTTTAGATAGCTATATTTTGATATCTTGGGGTTTGTTGTAGTATTTATATTGAGAATTAATATTTTTAGAATTGTTCAACTTGACAATATATGTGACAAATTCGGTGCGACACATAACTTGAAAAAGTTTAGTGAATAATTTGATGCAATTCATATCTTCCCTTTTGAAACTTTATTCACAAGTCAGCTTTAACATTTGCCATGATACATTTGATAAGTTTGATATAAGTTGATTAAAATCATCAGTTGTTCAAGGCCAAGAAGACATGATAATCTTATAAATCAGCAAACATGTCAAGTTTTCCTAATATGTTTTAACACGGAAGTTAGTACAAAATAAAAATGTAAGCAAACCATTGTTGGATCAATTAGATGCTCTCTTGTTTTAGGCCAATAAGACATTGAGAATATTCTAAATCAGCAAAACATGTCAAATACTATCGTTGACACCAATTAGATGCTCCCATTCTTTATTCTGTTTTTTTGCTCATGAGATTTTTTTTTTTTTAACTCTCATTTTGGGCATATCCTCTTACGAAAACTGGACTTCATTCATTTCTCAAACTGAGTTGCATGGGCAAAACATGAGTTCCATTGCTATTATCAGGGACGTTGATGAGATCCTTTAATTATTTCAATGGTTTAAAATAGTCCATCATATAATAAGGGACATTCATATCAAATCCTATCAAAATTCAAGTTGCATCCCATGCTCGTGCTGACAATAAACCTTGCAAAGTTATTGAGAATGGAATATGCATTAAAAATATAAGATTTGTTTAAGTAATCTCATGTTACTTCAAATGAATTTAAGTTCCGATGTGTTGGTTTTTTTTCTCATTTTTAGTTGCATTCTGTTATTAGTTTTCTCATACACTATTTATTTTTTTTGTGATATTAATGTGCTAGATAGGTGAACTCATGTCAAGTTGAACAAGCTACTAATGAGGAATTTGTAGCATTAGTTTAAAGTTGGTAATATTGGTGAAATAATTAATTTGCACCCCTTTAGGTTCTTAAAAACTACTTTGCTTATTATGATATTTGATTGCATTAGATGCATGTGCATTAAAATTGCCTATCCTTTCAAAAAGGGAGATGATGGGGTCCTTGCTGGACTAAAGAGGTATCCGGCAATGACAAAAGATTTCTAGTTTGGCTAAAACTCATTGTTGTTGATCCCATTAGTAAGTCGGTATGGGCCAATTTATCGTATTTCATTATTATTGATCAATTTGATTGTATAATGACTATCCCGACTTCATTATTGGGATCTAAAATAATCAGGAGCAGATGTTATTCGTAAAAACTCCAACTGTTGTTCTTCTATTGCAAATATACTATGGCAAGGCCATAAATGTATGTCATTTTCACTATGTAGTATGATTTGTTTTCGTATATCTTATATGTTACCCTCAATGGATGCTTAGATTTATGTTAAGAATTTAATTGCCTTCTTTGTTTCAATAGCAGAAATGGATAAGTTCCATTCAAGCATCAAGAGAGATGTCTCTCAATATTATATGTCACATGTGAGTGATAGGAGCCAAGGAGCTAGATGAATACGAAGTTCCGTTCAAGCTTCAAAAGAGATGTCACTCATCCAAAATTCGATATCACATGTGATTGACAGGAGCCGGTCTCTCCTCCCTTTGTTCATAATTTTTGTGTCTTGACTATCTAATTCCATTGGTTTTGATTTTCAGATGCTGCTGCCAATATTTTGCATGGAAGATTTCAATGACATTGCCAATGGCCAAGCAACTTCAATTTGACATTGTAAAACTAGCTGGTTTAGTCAGGGTGAAGGGTTCAAAAGAGATTGAGGAAGAAATATGGATAAAATGTCCAAGTTGAAGCACCAGCCTTTAAATCAAAAGGCATTTGTTTTTTTATTGGCTATAAATATTATGTTAATAATCCTACTAGAAATTTATTTTTACAATATTCATTATTGGCATATGTTGTTCTTCCATATTCATTGCATGATTCTAGTGGTTGTGCCTGCCTAAGCCACTAGAATTTTGAGTAGGTACACCCCAAATGGGATATTTTGATTAATATAATTTGAAAGTTTAGTAGCACAAATGGAAAAATTAATCCGAGATACTTAGAAATTTTCATTTATATTCACCGACAAATCCTAGCAACAATCACAATGAACTTTCGTCGTTTCTGAAGAATCTAGTTGCTAGGTATGGAAAAGCTTAGTTCAGAAAGCTTAGTTCCTTCTTTTCCTAAACCTTTTATGATGTTGATGGGATGTACTTACCCAAAAAATGATGCTGATGGGATGATCTTATATTCTTGTAATTAAAATTAATACTTGAACATGATTATTTGATATAGTAATAAACTAATAAGATCTCTTGAAATATTGTCTCATTAAACCTCAACAACATATCTTCTTCAAACTTCAATGGGGTGCTTGTATCGATGGTAAAGTCTCTATTGAGATGCAGTAAGAGGGACCTAAGAAAATTCAAAAAATCAAATCTAAACCTTTGAAAAAACATAGAAATCTAGTTCTTATATTGAGAATTGGTAAAAGTCAATTTATAATCTATATTGGAGTCTGATCTGTCAAATATGTAGACATTTATAAGTAATACTAATTTTGGGCCACTCTATGGCGAAAGCAAAGAGTTTTAAGTTACTATGTGACAAAATCATGTTAGTCTTACTCAAGAATTTCATTTTTCATTGGTCAAAAAGACACTGTTTGCTTCCAACTAATATTGCTTTACTTTTTTATGAAATATAATTACCTTCCATTCCTTCTTTTTCTAGATTTTATAAGGATAGGTTTAATGTAACGGTTGTAATAGTATCTTGTTTCAACCTTAATAAACAGATATCCATCTTCAGATAATGGTACCTTAATTTATTCTTGTTGACCATGAATGTGTATTGTGCAAATGCCAATAAATATCATCAGTCATTTCAATAAAATCTGGTGGCCTAATATGAAAAAATCTCAATTTCTTATTTTGCCATCTTTGAAGTAATTGTAGTGTGTGTTTTTAGGATTTCTTTTAATGTGCTTCTTTTATGGAAAACTTCAACTAGCTGAACTTAAAACCCACATCTTCTAACTTCAGTGAAGATAGGCACATCTTAGTGCATATTTCATGGTTACACAGGAAAAACTTCATAAATTCAAATTCAAGTTTCTTCCTTGAGTGAATAAGATAGGATTGTAATTATTGTAATGCAAGTTGGCTAACAATCAATGTTTCTCTCATTTACTCCTTCTCATGTCAATTTTTTCTAGACTTCTGAAATTAAACAAGATTTAGATTATTTTACAGCTCCAAAAATCAGGTTACTGAAATTTTTTGCATTAGATGAAAGTCTCTTTAAAATACGGTACAATTACTAGTCATTCTGTTGTCTATTCCTTGTTGCCAATTTAGATTTAGGATTAGCTGTACTAGCTTTATCTCCATTCAACCTTCTAAGTTTCACAACTTATATATGACCATCAGATTCTATGAAAGACAAAGCTGCATCCATTCCATCTTCACACTAAGAGTACCTTAATCTGTTTTTGTGGTCAGTCAATGTGCAAGCTCAATTCAAATGTTCATGACCAAGTGAATTTGTTTTATTTGAAACAAGAAATAGAGGGGCAATGCAAGAAAACTTTTGGAAGAAGAGAATCAAGAATCCTCTATTCTGAGGATGCCAAAATATGGATATCAACAAGCTAATCCATATCCAATATTCCAGCGATTATTACGTGGAATAGTTTCTTCCTTTTGCATTTTCTCCTATCAAGTCATTTGGTGCTTCAAATTTTAGCTTAGTTAGAAGAAGAGAGAGTTAGGATTCCATTGGCTCATATCCTTACGGAGTGAGGCGATTGACAGGGTAACAAGTGGAGAGCAGTTCTAGTTCTCTTGTTGATATAAGGTGAGAGTAGTGGTAGGGCCAAGATTTGCAGCATTTGTTTTTTGTGTGTGTTGGGTTGTTGGCAGGGTATGGGTGTTAACAACAGGGGAGGGAAACTGTTGAAAGGGCAGACTATTGAATGTAAGTTGATTGGCCAGGAGGATTGTGTCTTTGTGAGGGCTTCAATAGATTGTTCTTGGAGGTGAACAAGTTGACATGCTTGGTTTAATGTAGAGGGACTCAAAATGTATCACCATCACAGAATTCCTTCTCCAAGCCTCTCAAAAAGCTAGAGATAAAGTAACATTCAAACAATCCATTATTTTATTGTAGCATAAGAGCTGTGAGTTCCTCAAATTTCTCCGGATATTCTTCTTGAGAATGTGTTTGATGCTGTTTGTTGAAGTCCTCTACCACATCCAAGGAAGATTTATCACTGGATGTTTTGCAGATATCCCGTGTGAAGATATACTTTGAGTTTTGAGCTAGATGGATGACTTATCCTTGGAATCAAATGGCAGCTTGCCTTCCAAGAACATGAAAGGATGGGGTATTGGTAGGCTGAAGTACATTTGGAGATTAAATCCAATGTCTTGGATTTTCTCCGGTAAAGATTGGGAATTGTAAATTGGGAAAGTGAGTAGCAGCGCTTCTATTAAATTATAATGTAGGATGAAATGTAGCATCATATTTTTTTAGTATTTTTATCATCAATATTATTGACTGTTTTTAGGATCTGATAATAAAAATTAACATAGATCAGCTCTCCTGCAGATTAGGGATTCCAACCATGCATGCTAGTGGTTGCTACAGTTTAGCAGAACTGCAAAATTATGACCTTGGCATTGCTTGGGATGATGAAATAGTATTTGCGAAATCATGGATGATGCTGTTTGTGATGGAATTGACATTATTTGACTTTGACAAGGTACAATGACAGGCACTTTTTGCCCTTTGACTTTGTTGTATGGTTAATGCTTCGGAGGCAATAGTTAGACTTATAGGTGCTGATGGCCTTTTTGATGTTTGCATAGACCATTTGAAAGCAATAGAGATCATGCTTAAAAGAGAATTAACTGTGTTGGGATCTTTTGCACCTTGGGTTTGGACAGAAAAAGAAAGCCCCCATAGTGCTCTTCAAGGAACGATCTCGAGAGACAGTAAGATCAACTGACCTTCCCTTGCTCAAATATGCCCAAGGAGATTCAATTGTAACAAAAAATTACAATGGCCAAGTCAAAGCCACGAGACCCATAAGCACTTGACCATAGGTAAAAACAATTGGTCGCTCTTCTAGATAGTAGGCAGCATCATGACCAACTATTTTTAGCCACTAGCTTTATTAATATGCCACCAACCCACAATCACAAGGATCCGAAAATTTATTAAAGGCAAGTGTTGAAGAAAAGAGAAAACACTCCTAAAATAACGCCACAAATAGAGCCAAAAAGACTCTTTTGCATTCTAAAGGAGGAAAAGATAGCATTAGCTCTCATTAATATTTTAAACTGCTCAGATAGAAGTGTCTAACGCTTAGAAAAAGGCAGCTAGATGGGGAAGGCTAGACTGCTACTTTCCTAAAAGACCAAGCATTTCTTGACACCAAGGCCACAAGGGAAACCTCTCCCATAGGGCAATCATCTCCCATCGAATCTGTAGAGCCCTTGATCCCTCCAAGTCATACTACCTAACATAGAAGCCTTGCTACCGAGTTCAAACTATTGGTGATTTCATAACTATCTTATTCCGCTCAAGCTAATATTAACTTAGGCATCGGATGGGTTTACCCAGGATTAATATTTGGCTCCCTTGACTTTGTTGTTTCCGGTGCATAGGACCAATGTCGTGTCATTTGATCTTGGATCCCATGTTAGGTGATCGTTGCTCTAAATAAACATCAATTCAAGTTCGCATCAAACTAATATTATAACAATTTGTGTTTTCTTTGACTGGACTAGAGATCCCACGTTGGGTGATCGTTGCTCTGAATAAACCTCAATTCAAGTTCATATCAAACTAATATTATAACAATTTGTGTTTTCTTTGATTGGACTAGAGATCCATGCGACTATTATCTTATTTGTGTGTAATGATGTGATACACGTCACAAGTTTGCATGAAACAATAGAAGCCTTTGACACTTACAGAGATCATTTTAGAAATAGTTGACCATGTGATAGTTAACAATGAGTTGGGATTTGGTTTACCCGGAAATCCTACGAGTTACTTAGTTTGTTCCCATCTGTTTGTAGTGTATGACATTCATCATCTTAGGTATGTTAGTGAAGAATGTAGATCTACAAAAGCAATGGAACTGGTCGACCCTCTTTAAAGCTTCCTTGATGAACAAACCCTCACCTCCCAAGGTTGTTGATATTAATGCTCTCTCTGTTTCTCTGGCCTTTCTTATTTGTTTTATTTGTGTATTTCCTTGTTTTTTCTCATTCTATAAATATATGTTGTGAAACCCACATTTGAGTTCTTGTATAAGAAGGGAATGAACTAATCATTTTCTTCAAATTAAATAGAATGGGAATATGGTAATAATAGCTATTATATTTCTTGGTTTTTGACATGGAATTGCTATTGCTACAATGATTGATGTTGGTGCTACTACCAACCTATCATCTATGGTGGCAACAGTGTGCTACAGCAGCATAATGATAGTTATTGCTATTCCCACTTTAAAATGAACCGAACAAAAAGATATCAATTCCTATTGGATTAGATTAGTATAGCTATTCTGTTGACTAACATCAAGTAAAATCTCAATTTGTACTTGATTGTTCTTCATGACTCTTTTTTATTCGTTGTTCATGCACGTGTTGGGCAATTTGTACTTGATTGCTCTTCATGACTATTCAAAATGAACCAAACAAAAAGATATCAATTCCTATTGGATTAGACTAGTATAGCTATTCCCTTAACTAACATCAAGTAAAATATCAATTTGTACTTGATTGCTCTTCATGACTCTTTTTTATCCGTTGTTCGTGCACGTGTTGGGCAATTTGTACTTGATTGCTCTTCATGACTCTTTTTTATCCATTGTTCGTGCATGTGTTGGGCAGCCTATGAAGATAGATCTAGTGAGATCAGAATCCTAGCGTGCCATTTTCAATCACAGGTAATGGTTGGATCCCTCCTTTAGATGTTTCCTTTTTGTCTATGAGGTCCAAATACCTTCGTGTGTCAAAGTAGACTCCTAGATAGATCGTTGTAGGTAGTGTAATATTGGGGAATTTATTATTATGGACTCCTTTATTCCCTATAAACCTTAACAAATGACTTGAATAGATCATGACATTCACCTATAATTAATTATAGTTTTGTTACATAGAGGACTGGTCGAAGATGAGCACTAGCCTTTTGAGTATGAAAATCTGCAAATGCCCTTTTGGAATTGCAAGCCACATGAAGTGTGATTCTTGCTAGAATATTTGTGTCCATCACTATTATGGCATTGAATGCTTGATAAGTGGATTGGCACCTTTTGTCCCTTTACTCACCTTACTTTAAAGTACTCTCATTTTTTATGTGGGGAAGAGGGTGATATCCAAGCTAGTAGCCCTCCTCTCCCACTGATGTTCTTGCTTTGTAGCCTATTTATTTTTGTCTATTCAATACATGATCCCATTTGATAGACTGCTTGTAGAAATAGTTTATTTACTATATAACAATTTAGTCGTGCCTAGGGCCATGTCTTTAATACAATCAATAGGCCTACTAGAGGAACGAGGAGAAGGATTGGCATTTACCTAGCCCAGGTGGATGTCAAAAATTTGGACTTCTCTTTTATGAAATAATCAATTCTTTATTCCTTTATCACTAATCTTTGTTGTAATTGTAGTGGGCCTAGGCAACTTGTGTAGCTAATTTCTCATTAGAAAAGTAAGGAGCAAAGCACTGGGATTCCCTAGGAACAAAAACACACAAATATCTGATGCAACGGAAACGGACCCCTGAATTCCCTGCTAATTGTTCACCACCAAATATTGTGGAAGTATAAGGAGAAAAATCACGCAATTAAGTACACACAAGTAGCATACAATATTTGATTTGTAAAACCCTTTTCAATCAAAGGAAAAACCACAAGACAAATTCCAAAGAAATCCATTATAAAAGTGTCGGGTTAGAAATATAATCCTCTTCTAAATCCTTCCACAACAGTCTGTGTAAATGACTAGTTGATTACAATCCCAATATACCTAACAACCCACTAGAAAAAAATATATCAAGAAGACAAGTAATCAAATGGTAATATATCTTAAAAATAAAATTACAGTAACGTGCCCAAGTTTACAAAGAATGGAACTTTAATTGGACTTTAATTAAATATTGAACTTCTTTTTGCTATCTCTTCTCTTTCTTCATGCAACACTCCTTTATGCTAAAATGATATCAAATTTTGCTCTAAAAAGCGCGAAAAGTCTTTTATTTCAGCGTCGGTGCACATGAGTCTATCGTGCACACATTAGGCATGACCCCCATTGGTCTCACCAAAAGTTATTGAAAACGGTAACACGTGTGAGATAAGGAGCTAAACAATGGGCCTGGGCCAAAGCGTTGTGGTCAAACGGTTATTCTGGCACCCATAATGAATATTCGGGGAAGGAAACTTATATTTGTTGGAAGGGAAACAAAGACAATGTGAAAGGGAAAAATCAACATCATTATGGTGTAAGCCTATATAAATTTATGAAGTAAACCCTTGCAATGCAATCTTGAATGAGAACTAGCATTTTCATTGAATTGCAAAGTTAATTGAGGATTTTGTCAAAGCGAGGAGTGTTTGCTACAGTGGCATCACTCAAATTTGCAGGCTTGTATTTGCCCTGCATTATAGTTGGTTGTGTTTACAATCATTAAACCTAGTTTTTATTTAGATGATGGCATAAGCAAATTTATATAGTCGATCATATTTAGTAAGATTTAAGGCTTTGTTATTGTTATTATACGGCAAACCTAGATATTTCCCTGGCCAAAGTGTTTTCACTGTGCTGTTGAGATATTAACCCGAAGAATTAAGGATAATAAAAGAAGTTGTCGTAATGTTCATTTTCTGTGTATTGATTGCTTTGAAATAGTTTCTTTCAGGCATTATTTACCTTTGATATCAGAATAGATTTCGTCATCCCTGCAAAGGGAGAACTATGAGTGGCTAATATAGGAAGGTAGGGCAAAATTTTTTATTTGCCTTCTAGAACCTGACAAGTATTGTGGCCACAGTTGTTCATCTAAAGATGGGAGAAAATCTTCAGGATGGAAAGGGAAGTAAGAGAGAGAAAGGAGGAGAGAGAGAGAGATAAAGATGGTATTTCAAAACTCTGGCAGAACAAGTCGGTCAAATATTCTTGTTTGTTAACTTTGGTATTTTTTGTTTGCTAGTGCTGAATTTTATACACTAGTTGTTTAGTGCTCATATGAGTCCTTCCCTTTTATGCATTTCTCATATGTAGGTGATACCGATTTCCATGCTTCACTGCTCTGCTACAAGAATAAGGCAATCAAGATCGGTCTAAATATCATCTTTGATCTTTTCTTTTGATAATGGAGCGATATAGGGTGGGGAAAAGTATGTTGTCGACTTCTGCTTTTTTTAAAATCAGATAGTGACCTACTAGACGACCAACCATTACTTTCTTTTATCCTCACTTGAAATTGAAAAGGCCTTCATGCTATGGCAGTTTATCAGTGTTCGATGCCAACATATTTCTACTATATTCCTTTAGTTCTCTTTTATGATGTTGAAGGTTTTCAAATTTATTTGACCATATTCATTTGTTTCTCTACGTCATGCTGAATGTTTTCAGACTTCTTGTAAATTCCTACAAACCATATGTTATACTTGATGAATAATGGTTGCTTGTTACCTATGGAAGAGTGGCTTTGTTTATGTATTTTTGTTTTTCAATTGGAGTCAATTTCCTGCTAATAAAAAAGGTTTTCTATATATATATATATATATATATTAAAAGAATTGTCACTTTTTGGAGTCAAAATTGCCCTAGAATGATTGTTGATCTCCAGTTTAAGGGGATTTAAGAAGAAAAGGGAAAACTCAATCAAAAAACACCCCTGATTTTGTCTAATTGAGTAGGTGAGATAAGGAAAAATTATTTGAGTTGAAGCTGAATAGGGAAATGATTAATATGCTAAGTAAAACATAGCCCAGGTCCTCCAAAAAGACAGTGGCTTGGCGCTTTATTTCCTCCTTTTTACTAAGCGCCCTTCCATCCCACAATGCCATGGCTTTTGTGTTTTTCTTCTCATTCCACTTCTTGCCTGTTGACAGTGGAAAGGCGTTCTCTTCCTCTTCAGATTGGGAGTTTCAGTGCTCAATTTCTCAAGGTCCCATCAACAGTGAAGAAAATTAACAATCTATAAAGGGGTTGAGTGGGCACCTAGATAGTCCAATCCTTTGTAAAACATCAGAATAATTTGATTTGTTCTCTTTCTCCAGTTTCCCCTCATTTTGTAACTGGATTCAAGTGAAGCCCTATTTATATCGGTCTTATGTTTCAATTGTAGTGCAGCAGTGCCAATTAGGTTCTGTTTTGTTACCAGTAAATTGATAGGAAAGATAGAATTAGGGGAAATTTGTTGAATTCGAGTTTATTTAAATCCCTTTTTCTCCCAACTTTCTTTTTCCGTCAAACTTCCTGTATTTCAAATAGGACCTTAAATTTCTCATAGGAAAGGTGACTTCAAAAGCTCCTAGGGTCTAGATGGCATTTGGCTGATTTAAAGGGTAAAGGAAAGGTAGAAATTCAATTTCCACTTCAACGATAGGAGTTTGGTTCATCAAATAAGATATAGGAGATTGAAACTTTCTTGGGAATTCCACATGCTCCAATGTGAGTGACTTGATATATTAATTGTTAATATATTGGGGGTGGGCCTAGTGGCCCGTGGTAAGAAATGGCAGTTATTCGTTCTTTTCTCTGTTGTGACCTTTGCTTCACTTTCATCATGTTGCAAATTAACAACATGCCTGGGAATCCAAATGTCGTGGCTGAATGCATGGAAGCTTTTTTGCCCACTCTGAAACACGATTTGAAGCAGATAAAGGGAGACAATAGAGAGAAACATCCTCATCATATCCCTCATGTGCAAGCTACATCAGCAAATATTTGGAGAACAAAGTTACAAAATTGCCACTACTGCTAACAAATAGCATTGTTGTTTGTGCTATCATTGAAGATTCAGGCGTGCAAAAATGTATGTACATCTAATTTTATGGTTCTATTTTCTAGATGCTGCAAAAACTATATGACCCATTTCCCATAGATTTGTGAAGATAAGTTGGTGTAGGGATGTGTTTGGAAAGACTATATGACCCATTTCCTTTGTCCTGCCAAGATGAAAATTATGCAGCTATCCTTAAACCTAAAAGGTTAGAACCACTGCCTGCCTTGCCAAATTTACAGTTGTATACTAGGAAGAAATTTATGCTCCTGTTTGGCTTAATCGTTGAGACTGTTTTGTTCCTTTGCTCTTAAAGTAGAAGTTAGACCATGCAATGTATCCAGTCAATTTGATTTTTTTTTTTTTTTTTTTTTGCCATGAACAAAAATTTGTGTAAGATGCCTAGCAAAAATAGAGATTTAATATTTGATTGCATAAATATATTGATTTCCTTGAGCTAATTGTTTTATCAGTTACAAAAAAAAAATTGATTTATCAGTTGTTAGAATGCATGAAAGCTTACCTTTAAATACATTAAGGCCTTGTTTTGGGATTGATTTGCTTTTGGCATCCAATAACCAGCTTGATAATGTTTCTAACATCGGTCCAAAAGTAAAACAGCCAATGATATTTGATACCTATCAACTTCCTCTCCCTTTCTTGATGAGAGATCCTTGGGATGGGAGGGAAGATTAGGAAAGACAATAGAGAACAACTGTGATTGAGAATGGCTAGATGCTTTCACTGGCTTTCAGAAGAGAATGATTAAACATTTAATTACTAGTCTTCTATATGTGCTTGGTTGTCAAATAAATCCTCATCCTTTTTTGTCGCTTGGAGTATATTAGCAGTCCTTCTAACCCACATGGTAGTGATTATCTGTTTTCATGGAGATTGTCCATAATGCGAAGCTAACATATTGCAAAATTGTAAATGCCTTCTCTTTAGACATATGAGAGTTACTTCAATTTATTTAGTCCTTCTAGTTTCTAGCACACATCGATTGTTCTTTATTTGCTAATATATTCTACTTTCACAGACTGTAAAGTGAAAATTTTATAGCATATGTTCTCGTGATCAAATCATCATATTTTTCTTTTAGATGGGTAACTTGGGAAAAAAACTCTCACAGATTTGATAAAGCCTTGATGAAAGACTCAATATCTCTCTTCCTTGAGGATTTCCTTCATTATATAAAATAATACAAGAATATTACATGCATGCTTTCATGGGTTTGACAGGCATAAATAACTCAATTTATTGTCATCTAATTAGGGCTATAATTTTATAAATCATACATCTAACAAATTAAGGCTGTAATTACATGATTATAATATTTATTGTAAAAATTATAGTCTACTGTCATTATTTCTCATAGGTGTTTTTTGTTTTTTCAGTGAACACTTTGAGGCTCTATATTTATGTTGACCCTTCCATTCACTTTAATATAGTCGCTACATTATGGTTTATATGCATTTTTAGTAATTAGTTTTACTTAAAATAATGTCGTCTATTGAGTGAATATTTATTGTTAATATATTAGCAACTTTTTGTGTGCCTTTTTGTTTTTCCTCGTTTACTAAACTAAATTAGCTACATTGTTAATGCATATGATGATAATATGAGCTAATTTACATTATCTAGTTGTTGTTCATGTTCTTCAATCCGCTTTGTGGACATAAGAAACCATGTACTTCTTTCCTAATTATGTTCACGTTGCTTCACTTGTCCTATATGATTTTTGACTGCTTAATTATTGTTGGTATTGTCACAAATACCACCATTAGGACATTTATCCTAGGGCTAACTTGACTATAATTAGAAAGAAAGCCTTGCCATAATCCATTTTCCTTTTCCATATCACTTCTTTTTCTGAAGAGAACACTCGAGGAAGTGGTGGTGGATTGATGAGGATAATGGCTCAATTATTTAGGACTTAAATTATTTTACCTATTTCCAAGGATAATTTTAAATATTACATGATTTGGGAAAAAAAAAATACACGGGATCATTCTAGATCATTGCACATATTAACCATAATGAGGTTGCCGACTACCTTTTGATAACTCTCGTTTTTTATGATGTGGCCAGTTTATCTCTTGTGATAATTATTCTCCAAGGTCAACCACCAAATTCATAACATGAAAAATGTGCAAGGACTATGTTTCATCTTTTTATGGTGAATAACTTTATAAATTGGAAGAAAGAGAGAGAGAGAGAGCATTTGTTTATATAACTGGAGATTGGAAACCTTTCTATTTTGTTATTGTTTTGTGATGCTTCTCAACAAGAAGCATTTTTGTTATCAAACCAATTCAAACAAAAACACCGGACAAGACATGAAATAAATGTTCTTTTATATAATAAACGAAAGAAGTAATTCTGTTTCTTTCTTATATTTAATTTTTATAGGAATATTTTAAATCCTTTATCCAATTTATAGAGTTGAATTTTTAGATATAACATGTAAAGGATATTGGGTATAACTCTAAGATGTAACCTTGTCATGTTTTGTTTCCCATTCTTAGCAATATAGAATAAAGCTGTAGTTTTGCACTTTGGATTATAAAGCTTGTTGTTGACTCATGGTTACTGTATGTGTAACTTGGGATGCATTTTGCCAGAATGTTCCATCCCTCAAGGGTTGTCAATGCATATCATAATTTAGTAACACTACATTACACGCAAGGGGTTAGTGGATATGATATAACTTGTGAGTAGGCTAGGACATTCACTGAGAAATATGCAATACAAATTTCTTTTTCTGTGGCACAGATCTAAGAGCTCCTTCGAGTATAGAATTGAATTTGTTGCCAAAATGCTAGTTGAAGGTCTATCGCGAGTGAAGAAATATACTGATGAAAGATGAGCTTTGATGTCATTAGATCCCCACGTCTTAAAGCTATGCCTACATTCTCTCCCCACCTCCCACCCACCCACCCACCCCCAAAAAAAAAGAAGCAGAAGGTATCTCTCCCGGTTCATCTTTGCAGTTAATTTTATATTTCATGTTCTCTTTATTTCTCAGGTGCTAATTTATAGCCTTCAACACTAGGGTACAGAAAATCGTGCACAGGTCAAGGAATGTATGATATTGTTAATATTTTAGGGCAATGCAGTAGAGTTATTGCAGTTTTCCAAGCATTTAAGAAAGAATACCATGATTATTTGACATGTTAATTCCTTTGTTATTGTATTAGACCTACTACCTTCCAGAAGCTGCGTGTGTTTATTGGGCATTTGCTTATCCTGCATGAAAATTCTAGTCCCATATCCTAATGAGCACATTTATCTGTGAAGCATTGTAAAAGAAGATTGCTAATTTGGTAGAATATACCAAAATCCAAATTATTGGGCTGATAAACCTTGTGACTGTAATGAAAGGCTGGAACTTGGAAAGGAAAATCAGACTGGATTTACTCGAAAAGATTGAATGATGTAGCTTGCGATTGGAGTAAGTTATATAAATATGATTTTAAATTTTCCATGTTACGTAAGTTTTTTGTTCCTTTTATGCAAGTTATATAACCTAGTCTATAATTTATAGATGAATGTGTATATTATATAATGTCTCGTTCAGTAATATTAGTATCTGTACTGTCCTCCTCTTCAAAGAATCTCTATTGCAATATGGAATCACATCATACTAGAAATTTTGATTTGGAACAAGATGTTGCCCGTTTTTTCTAGGGGCCAAATATCTACTCAATTTCCTCCCGTAGCAATACATTATTGTTTACTCAACAATATGAAAAATGTATAATTTTATGCGATTCAGAATATTTTGTATACTCAAGACTTATTAGAGAAAATATCTCTTTCCTGATGTCAATATTTCCTCTTTATTATAGGGTTGTATCTTAATTGATTTGAAAACTATGTGGCCTTACTGTGCTTTTTTGGAAAATTCTCTTCCTCATCTCCCTCTCTTTTTACCTTATTATGTTTTCTATTTGTCTGTGGATACAATATTTAATATTTTGAGGTTGTATTATTTACATATCTTTGATTTTGTTGTCAATTGCCATGACAATCTTATATTGTTTCTTATATGATATCTGTGTCTTTTACATTCATAATTATATTTTTGAATCAACATAGTACCCAATCATTTTTCTTAAACATATGTCAAGTGACCTGATTATTGGCTAATATGCCTGAGGATATTGTTTTATTTAGAATTTTCCATTTTTATTCATTTTGTTATTAGTTTGAATGTATGTGAAATTAAGTTAGTACCAATTTTTAGTTCCAAAATGAGCTTAATTTTCAGCATTGTGGTATCACAATTTGGCTTGTAGTTATAATTTACATATGTTTTCACCTTTCCCGATGCTTAGCCAAATGTAATGTTATTGTCAGCGTGCCCATCTCATTCATGCTATTAGCTTGTAAGTGTGAATGTAATCTCATTCCTTCTATTGTTGTATCATCATTGTTTGGGAAATACCAAAATTCAGTACATAGAATTAAGCTTTACATAGAATATAGCTTTGCTGTCTTTGTATACCATATATTAATGCGTTCAGGGTTCCAAGTTAAAGTGGCATTTTCATTCGTTAATTTTATTCTCATGTGGCTGAATCAAAGTCTGTTTTTACGTTAAAACAATACCACTCTATAGCTCTCTTGTTTGATGTCTCATTTCGGTATAGTAAATATAATATCTGGTTTGGGTAACAAATTAAGATTGCAATGTGTTGTTCCATGAATTCTTTACGATGTACCAAGTAACTTGAGCTCAATGCCTGATACCTTGATTAGAATTTAGGAGTTGGTTCAAGTTCCAAGTGATCGTGTTTATGAAGCTTAAAAGCTGAAGTTGACACCGTCTAGAGTCTTGTAATGGCAATCTTGGGTAAACTGAGAAATAAATTGGTGGAATATATATATTTTTAGTGAAGATTACTCTAATTCATGTTAAACTAATAGGCCAAGCTTAAACAACAACTTGCATTGGCCATTGCTGTTCCTTTTCTGATACATGATAAATTGATCAAATTCTGAAGCTATCATGTTCATGTGTTCTTTGCCCATATGAATACCTACTCGTAATTACTCGTCTTTGCTCTAAAACCAACTTCTTGTGGAATATTGGAGACTAAGTTGCTGGCTTGCCTCCATTTGATGATAAAAATGTGTCTAGTACTTGAAGGATCGTGGCATCATATTGATATTTGGACCATATTTTCTCTATATATAGGATGCAAGAATCCCATTAATTAGTCTGCCTTTTAAGACACAAACACATGCTCATGGAATTAAGGGGAGTAAGGAAACACAATTGAACTAGGTGGGACAGAGATGAAGATATTTAGGAAAAGAAATGAGAAATTAAATATTTTCAGTATTTCTTACCTGCAGCACAATCTCTCTCTCTCTCTCTCTCTCTCTCTCTCTCTCTTTATTACTTTTTTTTTCAGGTGGGCAAGGAAGCTGACACTGGTTCTGGTGTATCTCTGTTGTTTCACCAAGCTAGCGAGCCCTGTTCTGTTTCAATTATCTGTTTGTGTTTCTGTTTTTTTATGCCTTACTGTAGTTCGTTTGACATCTAATGGGTTTTTAAAACAGGAAGCTGAAGCTGGCAGGGGACTGTGTGATGTTACCCGCCATACTCAATGCAATGCAGGGTTGATCCACTGGCACCTACAAATAGAAAATATATAAACTAAAAATTAGAATTGCCCTTTTCCATTTGATTTGATTGCTTCAAGGTAAAGCTATTTAACATTTAAATTATTACAATGTTAAATGGAATTATTTGATACTAATAGTAAGTATGCTGAGTTTCTCCCCTTCAATGAGGGTTTTTTTTTTTTTAATTTAATTTTTTACTTTTTACGCTTATAAGGTGTTTTCAATGGTTGTTTAATTT